>JAGXEW010000827.1:32500-47181 GCA_030684275.1 Acipenser oxyrinchus oxyrinchus
TTCATGCAGTCCAACTAACCTCTCCCTGTCAACTCCTGCTCATTGTACTGTACCGCCCCCCTGGGCCTCTCGCTCACTTTCTGGATGAACTCGACTATCTACTCTCCTCCCTCCCCTCTCTGTCTACCCCAACTGTCCTGTTAGGTGACTTCAACATCCATCTCTCCAACCTCAGCCACTCTGCTGGATTCCTCCCTCTCCTTCACTCCTTCGACTTATGTCTCTCTCCATCCCTCCTACCCACAAAGCTGGCCGTCAACTGGACCTCATCTTCTCCAGGGCCTGCTGTCCCTCCACCCTCTCTGTCACCCCCTGGACCTCTCCGATCACTATTTCATCTCTTTTCTCTGTCTCCCCCTCTCCCTGCTCCTCCTACCCCCACTGTCACCTCTGCCCGTAACCTCTGCTCTCTCTCCCCTCTGTCCTTGCCTCCACTGCTCACTCTCACCTCCCTCCTATCGACTCCTTTTCACAACTCTCTGTAGACGCTGCTACCTCCACCCTCTTCTCCTCCCTCGACTCCCTCTGTCCCTCTCCTCCCGACCTGCTCGCCCCTCCTCTCTCCAACCCTGGCTCTCCTCTGTGCTCCGCTCAGCAAGAATCACACTGCGATCTGCTGAAAAGAAATGGAAGAGAACCAAACTCCCAGCTGCCCTAGACCTTTACCGCACTCTCCTCTCCTCCTTCTCCTCTACTCTCTCCTCTGCTAAATGTACTTATTTCCAATCTGTAATCCAAGCCTCCACTAACAACCCACGTAAACTATTCTCTAAATTCTCCTCCCTCCTAAACCCTCCCCCTCCTCCTCCCTCCTCTATCTCCTCTGATGACTTTGTCTCTTTCTTCTCTTCTATAATCTCAGATGTCCATAAACTCTTTAACACCTCTCCTCCCCAGCACCCCTCCTGCTCCAACCCCTACACCCACTGCATCCCTACTAACTCACCCTCCTTCTCCACCTTCTCTCCCGTCTCAAACTCTGACCTCTCCTCCCTGCTCCAGGGTCAGAAACCCACCACATCTGCCCTGGACCCCCTCCCCACTCACCTCTTTCAAGCTGCTGCTCCTGCTCTACTTCCCTTCATCTCCTCCCTTCTCAACACCTCTCTCCTTTCTGGTCTCTTTCCCTCTGCCTTCAAACAAGTCTCTATCACTCCCTCCTCAAAAACCTACCCTCAACCCCACCTCCCTCCAGAGCGACCGTCCTGTCTCCCTCCTACCCTTCCTCTCCAAAACCCTTAGGCGGGCTGTACACCGCCAGCTCTCTGCTTTCCTGTCTAACCACTCTCTGCTCAACCCTCTCCAATCTGGCTTCCGCTCTGCTCACTCCACTGAAACCACCCTCCTGTCTGTCACCAACTCACTAAACTCAGCACGAGCTGCCTCTCTCTTCTGTGTCCTAATTCTCCTTGAACTCTCTGCTGCCTTTGACACTGTTGATCACTCTATTCTGCTATCCTCTCTGCTAACCTGGGAATCTCTGGCACTGCTCTGCCCGGTTCTCCTCCTACCTCTCCAAATGCACTTAACAGGTAACCTGGCATGGAGCAACCTCCACACCTCGCCCTCTCTCAACAGGAGTCCCCAAGGGTCAGTCTTGGGCCCTCTCCTGTTCTCTCTCTACACCAGCTCCCTGGGCCCCCTCATCGCATCCTATGGTTTCTCATACTATTTCTATGCTGATGATGCTCAGATTCTCTCTAAATCTGACCTCTCTAAATCTGACCTCCTTTTCTTCCCTCCTCCTCCTCCCCTCCTCTGATCTCTCTATCTCTGTTCCACTAGAATCTACCACACTCTCTCCCTCCTCCTCAGCTAAGAACCTCAGAGTCACCCTGGACCCCTGTCTCTCTTATTCCCAGCACATCTCCACGCCGATTCTTCCTGAGCAACATATGAAGAATCCGACCCTTCCTCACCAACTTTCCACCCAGCTGCTGGTCCAGGCCCTGGTACTCTCCCGCCCTAGACTACTGCAACTCCCACCTGGCTGGCCTCCTTGCGTCTGCCACACATCCGCTCCAGCTCATCCAGAACTCCGCTGCTCGCCTGATGTTCTCTCTGCCTCGCTTCTCCCACGCAACTCCACTATTCCGCTCACTCCACTGGCTCCCAATCACGCTCGCATCCAGTTCAAGACTCTTGTAGTAGCCTACAGATGCCTTGACCAGACTGCACCCAGCTACCTCCAGATGCTCATCTCTACACCCCCACTCGACCTCTCTGCTCCTCCTGCACTAGAAGACTGGCTCTACCTCCTCTCGCTCCCCTGCCTCCAGAGCCCGCTCCTTCTCCACCCTCGCCCACAGTGGTGGAATGACCTTCCTACAGATGTCAGGACTGCCCAGTCCCTGACCACCTTCCAGCACCTCCTCAAGACTCACCTCTTCAGACAGCACCTTAGAACTCCTCTTTTCCCTCTGGACACTTATCACTCTTCCTTAAATGCGCTTTACTTTCTCTTATCTGCCCCTATTTTACTGCATCTAATCCTGTATTTTAGAGTACTGTGATCTGTCAAGTGCTATTTAATCTGTAGTATTTTGTATTTAATTATATCCTGATGTAACTATCACTGACACTGTTATCTGCTCCGTTATTGAATCGTATTTTGTCATACTTGTACTTGCTAGAACCAAAGTCATTGTATTTATCTTGCTCTTAATTGTATTATTACTTGTACTGTGATTCTTGAAATGTATTTGTAAGGGCGTCTGTTAAGAAATAAATAATAATAATAATAATATTTGTTGGAAAACTGTCTGGAACTGAAGTAAAGTATTTTTTAAATACAGTGATATTTGAGTATTTAAAATATGGTTATCTTCAAAATTAAAATGCCAGCAACGGTGTGTTAATTTAACGAGCCCTAGCGCGCTCGGAGCGTTAAGCATTTTTAAATCCTAACGGTCTCTGCTCAGCGAGTGGAATGTTCAGGAGCCGGTTGCCTAGCAGCGTCTCCTCCTCCTTCTCTGCCCCACCCTCTCGCCCTCTCTCATTGCTCCAGCTATGAGTTCAAATTTAGCTTCGAACTTTAACAAGTTTGCCGCTCCTCCTATTTGGAACTGCAAACACAAGTCAAAAAGGAAGTTAGAAAGGCCAAGAGAGAGAGATAGGAATGAACATTGCTAAGGGGGCTAAAACCAATTCCAAAATGTTTTTCCAATATTATAACAGCAAGAGAACATTCAAACAGGCGGTTAAATGTCTAAGAGACACAAATAGCAAAATCATAGACGAAGAAAAAAAAATAGCAAATATATTAAATGATTACTTTTCACAAGTTTTTACAAAGGAGGATACGGACAACATGCCCCACATGTTGACCTGTATTTTAAATAACTTTAGCATAACAGAGGCAGAAGTGTTAAAGGGACTAGGAGCTCTTAAAATAAACAAATCCCTGGGCTGGATAAGATCCTCCCAATAGTACTCAAAGAAATGAAATAAGTTATTTACAAACCGCTAACCAAGATCATGCAACAGTCTCTTGACACAGGGGTTGTACCGACAGACTGGAAAATTGCAAACGTAATACCAATCCACAAAAAGGGAGACAAAACCGAACCAGGTAACTACAGGCCAATAAGCCTGACTTCTATTATATGTAAACTTATGGAAACTATAATAAGATCCAAAATGGAAAATTACCTATATGGTAACAGTAACCTGTGAGACAGTCAGCATGGTTTTAGGAAAGGGAGATCGTGTCTAACTAACCTGCTTGATTTTCTTGAGGATGCAACATCGACAATGGATAATTGCAAAGCATACGACATGGTTTATTTAGATTTCCAGAAAGCTTTTGACAAAGTCCTGCATAAAAGATTAATTCTCAAACTGAACACAGTAGGGATTCAAGGAAATGCATGCACATGGATTAGGGAGTGGTTAACATGTAGAAAACAGAAAGTACTGATTAGTGGCGAAAACTCAAAATGGAGCGACATAACCAGTGGTGTACCGCAGGGATCAGTATTAGGTCCTCTGCTATTCCTAATCTACATGTCATGTGAAATAAACCAGTCCAAAACGAGACATTGATGCTAATAGTTTTATTGCTGAAAAAGCTTTGCAGAAAGAGAGAGGCTTTTACCCAGTTTCATGGAACAGCAGAGAGTGTTGTTTTGGCAGGACAGCATTTATACTGGTCAACAGTTTGAGCATTTGTTGTCATGAATGCAAATAAAGAGATTTTAAAATAATTGAGAGATGAAGAAAATCTCTATATAAACACAATGTTTTTGTCACAAGGCCTGTCACGGGACACTTGTGACATCACAGGGTGGCTGTGAGGAGCTGGGAGAAGAAAGGAGTCTACTGGTCAAACCTGACTCGGTGCAGTGATTATGAGCTGGGGCAAATCAATCAAGCACGCTCTCCAAGTAACGCTTTGTATATGTGCCCATGTGCAGCTGTGTTTCTATTCAAACATGTGTGAGCATGTGATCTCACTGAGAATCTGAGACTACATGTTAAATAAGGACACCTTTCCATACAATGTAAAGACCTGCTTCATGAGAGGCAGGGAATCACCCAATAGAAAAATAATGTTGTCTCTATTATACAGTACTGTGCAAAAGTTTTAGGCAGGTGTGAAAAATGCTGTAAAGTAAGAATGCTTTCAAAAATAGACATGTTAATAGATTATATTTATCAATTAACTAAATGCAAAGTGAGTGAACAGAAGAAAAATCTAAATCAAATCCATATTTGGTGTGACCACCCTTTGCCTTCAAAACAGCTTCAAGCATCAATTCTTCTAGGTACACTTGCACACAGTTTTTGAAGGAACTTCGGCAGGTGAGGTTGGCCCAAACATCTTGGAGAACTAACCACAGTTCTTCTGTGGATTTAGGCAGCCTCAGTTGCTTCTCTCTCTTCATGTAATCCCAGACAGACTCGATGATGTTGAGATCAGGGCTCTGTGGGGGCCATACCATCACTTCAGGACTCCTTGTTCTTCTTTACGCTGAAGATAGTTCTTAATGAGTTTCGCTGTATGTTTGGGGTCGTTGTCATGCTGCAGAATAAATTTGGGGCCAATCAGATGCCTCCCTGATGGTATTGCATGATGGATAAGTATCTGCCTGTACTTCTCAGCATTGAGGAGACCATTAATTCTGACCAAATCCCCAACTCCATTTGCAGAAATGCAGCCCAGACTTACAAGAAACCTCCACCATGGTTCACTGTTGCCTGCAGACACTCATTCGTGTACCGCTCTCCAGCCCTTCGTGAACAAACTGCCTTCTGCTACAGCCAAATATTTCAAATTTTGACTCATCAGTCCAGAGCACCTGCTGCTATTTTCTGCACCCCAGTTCCTGTGTTTTCGTGCATAGTTGAGTCAGCTTGGCCTTGTTTCCACGTCGGAGGTATGGCTTTTGGCCGCAAGTCTTCCATGAAGTCCACTTCTGACCAGACTTCTCGGACAGTAGATGGGTGTACCAGGGTCCCACTGTTTTCTGCCAGTTCTGAGCTGATGGCACTGCTGGACATCTTCCGATTGCGAGGGAAGTAAGCATGATGTGTCTTTCATCTGCTGCAGTAAGTTTCCTTGGCCGACCACTCGTCTCACGGTCCTCAGCGTTGCCCGTTTCTTTGTGCTTCTTCAAAAGAGCTTGGACAGCACATCTGGAAACCCTGTCTGCCTTGAAATTTCTGCCTGGGAGAGGCCTTGCTGATGCAGTATAACTACCTTGTGTCTTGTTGCTGTGCTCAGTCTTGCCATGGTGTATGACTTTTGACAGTAAACTGTCTTCAACAACCTCACCTTGTTAGCTGAGTTTGGCTGTTCCTCACCCAGTTTTATTCCTCCTACACAGCTGTTTCTGTTTCAGTTAATGATTGTGTTTCAACCTACATATTGAATTGATGATCATTAGCACCTATTTGGTATAATTGTTTAATCATACACCTGACTATATGCCTACAAAATCCCTGACTTTGTGCAAGTGTACCTAGAAGAATTGATGCTGTTTTGAAGGCAAAGGGTGGTCACACCAAATATGGATTTGATTTAGATTTTTCTTCTGTTCACTCACTTTGCATTTAGTTAATTGATAAATATAATCTAGTAACATGTCTATTTTCGAAAGCATTCTTACTTTACAGCATTTTTCACACCTGCCTAAAACTTTTGCACAGTACTGTATATCCTTGAAGAGATTGACCAAATGCACAACAGGAAGCAGCTGTTTTAAACAAACTGTGAAATTGCCTGATAGAACTAAGTATGGGTGCTGTAGCTGTGTGTGGGGAGAGGGATCACAAAGAAAGGTTACAGCGATGCTACAAAGAAGGTTGCTGGTGTGTTTAAGCTTTGCTTGCAGGTCTGCTGTCAGGTAAACTCCAGCACTGTGACCCCTGGGCACTGCTGCTTCTCAGTAGTGCTGGCATCGCCTGCAGCGGTAGATACGCCAGTCTGAAACCAATTGAAGACATTATCAGCAACCTGGGCAGAAAAGCTATTGTTCTGATCCATACCCTACAGAGCATTGCACAGCTAGGTAATGAGATTGTGGGGTGGTAATGGTCAGCATTGTCTAATAATATAGACAATCAGTGTCACACTGAGCTGCAGAATTGAACTGCCTCCCATGTGTAGATAGCATCCTCCACACTCTTTGTATTGGACTCATTTGAATTACAAATTTGAAAAAAGCTTTGTGTAATGACCTCAAATCGATCAATAGTTTGAGACAATGCAGTTGAAAGATGAATCATAAACTCGTCTTGATATTTCCAGTTGAAGGATTATGATGGATGGCATCTGTTATAAAACTTATTCCAACAATTCTGTGTCTCTCTTGGAGTTCCATCCATATTTGACCTGGCCGACCACATGTTCTAAACTGATATGGAATGACACGTGGTTTTCTATTTCAAATTGTTCTAATATATCCCACAACCAATGCATACAGAAATAATAAGGCATACTCACAGCGGCGCAGTGGTGCCCATGACGGTAGTAGAAATAGTAGTGATAGTGATGAGCTACACAAAAAAAGAAAAGAAAATTAGGAACAGTCTGAGAATATCAGTTGATTTTGATAGCTGTTACAGGCTTAATGAAGACACCAAGGGGCACATTTCAAAGTGTTTCCTCCAGTCTGTCCAGAACTATGAAACCACTCCATGGTAGAATATGTTGTAATACTGAAGTGTTTCTCAATGTCTTCAATCAATTGACCTGCAGTCTACAATCCATGCAGTTCACCCAAACCAGGAGCCAGCTCCAGAGAGACACACACTTACTTCTGTAGTATCTTTTGGACAGGGCATCCTTCTTCACTACCATGGACTGTGTCAGGACCACTTCAGAATCCACTTCAGGAGACAGAAAGCACGTGAAGATCATTAAACAAACAGTAGTTTGCATCCCTTCTATTTAAACACAGACCATGTTGAGGAACTCTCCAAATTTGGATTAGGATTTCAATGTACATTAAAGAAGATTGCTGAACAGTAAGGAGCTTCAGATTTCATTTTGTTAGAGTGTGTGTTACGATGTTTTCACCTGAGTTCAGTGGCTGCTGTCTTAGATATATTTACATAATGCAGGCTGGATCAGTCAAAGTGTCTTTATAGAAGAGCCAGTGACTGGATCACTCTTCCTTCTGCTTTCAATTCACTGCTATGCACTAGATGGTGATGGCACTTACTAACAAAGATATTTTAGTCTGCATTATATATGAAAAGAAGCACACATACTTATGCACAAAACAACTGTGGTCCACTATGAAAGGCTGTATAAAATAAATATTGATTGATAAAAGGTAAGGGAACAGGACAACCTTTTAGTCAAGTTATTATAGCTCAGTTGGGCGATCCTTCTTACTGACATTTAAGGTGATCAATTAATACAAAAGTCTTATTAAAGGTGCTGCATCAACACATTTAAATTCACATGTTAAATGCAAACAGATGAAATATTTTCAAAGTGTATATCCCTCAAGCTTTGTGATTTCCTCTTCGCTGCAGTGTAACAGAGCAGACAGACAGACAGACAGACACACACTCAACAGAAGAAGCTATTGGCCGTCTGTACTCACTGTCAGCTCTTTTCTCCATCATATTGTCTCCTATCAGGTAAAACAGAAATAGGTTTATACAGTTAGGCGTACAGTAGGAAACAGATCTGGGCACTTTGTGTTAGCGCCAGTAGAGAAACAGCAGCTAAATGTGCTCAGATTCACTGTGGTTTGGCCTTAAGTCTATCACCTGTAATTCAAAATGTGTTCCTCTTGAAGGTTTAACGTTGTACCCACACACTACCCAGACGTGCTTTTCAAAGGACTCACTCAACTCCCGCTCTCCTTTGAGTCCATCACTGTCCAGCTCAGCATCACTGTCGCCTGAATCCTCTGCCTCTGGAACAGGGAGAATAGAGCTTCATGAAGCAATGAAGGATTCCCTCGACTGCAGTGCACAACTTCATAGGACACTCAACACAGGGAGGCAGAGAGTTCCCCATTACATTGCAATGCAGAGCTGTGAGGTTTAACCAGGAGATTTCTGGATATACAGCAGCCCTTGATGTTATGCATGATTAGCGATGATTAGTCAGGTTGGGTTTCTAAACAAATTGTGTGGTCTGTCCAGGACTGTGCTTTTTGTCGTTGCTTAACTTAAATCCTGCAAATAAGAAACTTTCTTTCTTTCTTTCCTTCTTTCTTTCTTTATCTCTTTCTTTCCTTACCCAGCTCTCGTGTTCTCCAGTGCTCCTTCCTGCTCCTCTGAGTCTTCCAAAGTGTTGCTGAGATCTGTAAACACAGGCTGTGGTTACATTTTTAATGAGAGAAGTCCTGTGTTGTATCCAGTGCTATGAAAGGAATGACAGCATGGAATGGAGAATGCAAATGGCCCGATTAGCAAAACTGGGATTTTTAAATTTTATTTTATTAAAATGTTTGTATCCGTTCAGAAAAATGTAATTATGGTCATAAAATTCTGCACTTTTCTTAATAACTGCAACCGTGTAGAATAGCTGAATTAATATTATATAAATAAACCACTTTAAAGTGCCACATATTATATAAGTAAAGGAATTGTAATAAATCAACTTGCAGTAAACATATAAGTAAACAGTTTGCATTTTAATATCTCTAAAATAAATTATTATATTAAATCTGCTGTGTAAAAAGTGGTTTGAATATTAGCACAATAAATGAAAGAGAAGGTCTATATGTTTCAAGGATATGTATATTTTGTGAGACAGGTAAATCAAACTGAATGAATATTTTAAAATCTCAGTGTATTTTATACACACTCTGCAATGGTTTATTGAAGAGATACAACATCATTTGCCCCAAAGTGTAAACAAAGAATGAGCAGGAGGCAAGATCGACCGAAGGGAAATTTCAAATGCAAACCTTGATTTGCCCCCCAATATATTTAAATATTTACTGTTTATGACTGTTTAATTTCTAATAAGTTCTTATAAATGATAAGAAACGACGAGTTGATTTGGCTATTCACGTGGAGAAGCCACAGCTGCATTTTACAGTACCAAGGAATCCTTCTGGTCTGAAGCAACCTCTTATTTCTTAGGGGTAAATAAAGGGGTCCCCATGGTGGGAGGTGGTTGAGGCAACACATGGGAGTTTTCAAGTTCTCTAAATGCTGTGTCTTATTCTAGTGGAGTACAGGCTCATCAAATCAAACCCCAAGACAAGTAGACAAACCTCTGTGTTGAGAATATAGGATTGAGTTCTGGAAGAATGGATCTTACCCAGTTCTCTCTTGCTGGCCTGGTAATCATCATCTCCCAGCTCTTCAGTCCTCAGGGAGGCTCCTTGCATCTGCACACAGAGGAAATGGAGGGGGTGGAATCATTCTTTTAAATGGCAATGTACAAATTAAGAACAAAGGATATTCTTATCGTAAGTTGATTATTCAATAATGCAGCATTGAGGAAAAGCCTGCCTTCTCCACTATGTTATCCTGTTGGAACAGGGGCCTAACTTCATTTAAAAGTGGGGACAAAAATACTGAACTACCTAAATCCCCATCCCGACCTGAGATTCTTCCACCTGTGCATGCTGAGGCACCGGCTCCTTTTTCCCTGCTACTGACTTGAGCTGCTTTTTAAAGAACTTCAGCAGACTCATCTAGACAGACATGAATAATGCTGGATTACCTGCTACGCTGGTTTGCAGCATTATAACTATCTGAAATGTGTTATTATTATGTCTTTAAGAGGCAGACCTCCTCTGACGCTAAACCTTTTGTTTAGCAGCCTATGTAAATAGCAGCAAAGTGAAATAGCTTCAACAGATATACAGTCCACAAGGTGACAGTAGCATGATTCAGATAGCTCACTCCACCATGCTGCTGCAGCAGTACAGTACTTATGACAGCGACTGTCAACAACAGATACACCTGAACAGCGTTTTTATAATCCACACATTAGAACAATGCAAACAATATTCATTCAATCTTTTGCACAAGGCATAAAAACTTTATGACACTAAAATGGACACCCAGTGTTTATTAATTGTAAACAATGAGATTTTTATTTCTACATTTTCAGAATCATTTATGGACATAATATAACTATAAGTAAATGTTTATTATTAAAGGGAGTTTAAATTATTAGCAAGTACACAAGTTTCGATATGAAAGCTGAACATTGATATCAGCAAAGAACAAAGGTTACACGTTTTTAATGAAAAACAAATGTAGCCACATTTTAATTTTAAAGTTAAATCAGCTTATGTGATTTTGAAATTATATTATTTGCTGTAGTTACAGTTTAAAAATAAATAAAAGATTTTGATGGAAATTGAACTTGAACTCTTTCATAGCCCACAGCAACAGTAGCCTGATGACTTCTTATTTCATTTTTAATAACGGTCTGATTGATACTCTCTCTCCCTTACCTCTCTCTGACTGATACTCTCTCTCTCCTTACCTCTCTCTGACTGATACTCTCTCCCTCACCTCTCTGTGACTGATACTCTCTCTCTCCCTTACCTCTCTCTGACTGATACTCTCTCTCTCCCTTACCTCTCTCTGACTGATACTCTCTCTCCCTTACCTCTCTCTCACTGATACTCTCTCTCCCTTACCTCTCTCTGACTGATACTCTCTCTCTCCCTTACCTCTCTCTGACTGATACTCTCTCTCCCTTACCTCTCTCTGACTGATACTCTCTCTCTCCTTACCTCTCTCTGACTGATACTCTCTCTCTCCCTTACCTCTCTGACTGATACTCTCTCTCTCCCTTACCTCTCTCTGACTGATACTCTCTCTCTCCTTACCTCTCTCTGACTGATACTCTCTCTCTCCTTACCTCTCTCTGACTGATACTCTCTCTCTCCTTACCTCTCTCTGACTGATACTCTCTCTCTCCTTACCTCTCTCTGACTGATACTCTCTCTCTCCTTACCTCTCTCTGACTGATACTCTCTCTCTCCCTTACCTCTCTCTGACTGATACTCTCTCTCTCCTTACCTCTCTCTGACTGATACTCTCTCTCCCTTTCAAAGATTTTTGGAAGTAATAAAATTGTCCTCTCTCAAGACCGCCATTCCTTGATAAACAAGGTTTTTTTTTTAAATTTGACAGCTGACGTCCCACAGATTTTGATTCAAACCAATATGTTAGTGTAGAGAGAATTTATTGTGATTGTTTATCATTTTGCCCATCCTCTGAATACCTTTAATTTTTTATGTTATTTTAAACCTTTAAAAGACAAAACCAATGTCAAACGTAGTATAATACATATATAATGAATGAAGAAAAGTGAAAGGGCAAAATATATAGTTTGAGCCCCATATTGAAAGTGGAGGGCAGGTGCCCCTTCTGCCCGTGGGTTAGACGCCTATGCGGTGGAAGGCTGTCCATGAGCTCCCTATCCTTCTGTTATTCTGAACAAAGTCAGTCAATGCAAGGCAGAATTCAGAGGAGGTGCTGCCGCTCACAGACTGGAACTGTCCGCTGCCAGGAGCTCGCAATCCACGCCCTCAACTGTACTGATCCAATATACCTACTCGGAACTTCAAGTAATAGGAGTAGTAGCAACAATTCAAGTAAATAACAATAAAATAAAAATAAAAACTGCTAAAACACAAGCTTGAGCAAGAAAAGAATATTTAAAACAATACTTTCCTACTTGCAGACATAGCCTTTAAATCCTCACGGTAATCCCATACAACAGCCACCGGAGTTTAAAAAGAGGAAGGTACACAGACAATAAAAACATTAAAACAAAAAAACAGTTCCATACAACAAGGTCTCTAAAAATCTTTGTCTTCTAGTATACCGGATAAATGCACCTGTCCTGTAAGAAAGCCGACAGTATACAGAGTTCACAGCGAAGCTGCCCGATTTACACCAAAACATAAACAAGGAACGCAAAGGTTCTTGTCAGTACCTCTTTTTAAATGTCTTCAATCACCAAGTTCCGCAGTCCTCCCAGAGTGAGTCCACGAAAAAGGAACAAAACGAAACTGACACTGTCCGTGCACAAAATAAACCCAGCCGCTCGCTGTCTAATCTCGTCCTCTTTATTTTCATTTACTTTCCTCGGAGACGAGCTGAGAGAATTCGTCTTCTGTGTCACTCAGTACTGCCAGCTTTCCCCGTTGGTGATATATTGGTCAGCATAGCTGCTTTCCAAGTAATTGACCCGAGACGATTCCCAGCCAGTACAACTGTGTTTATGCGCACGTTTCAAATAATGAACATTATAAAAGCAAATCGCATTGTTTTATGTTTTCTTTACTTTTAAAGCTGAGAATCAAACACACTTCCGACAATTTCATAGCCCTGCTGGCTACGAACACGTATTGAGTCGGCTGTTTCCCATGACCCTGGTGATAGCGAGTGTTTTCCTAGTATCAGCGTCGGCATTAGCATGTGTTTGGCATGCCTGCTGTGCACTCTAGCATTGCATAATAAGAATGCACAACGCCAGTGCTTCGTGGCGCAACGGTAGCGCGTCTGTCTCCAGATCAGAAGGTTGCGTGTTCAAATCACGTCGAGGTCAAAGACGTCTTTATTTCTATTCCACTCTATTTCATTTTTAACGTGTTTGAATTTGAATGTCTCCGGACATTTATTTATACAATTTAGCCTACAAAACATATTGATTGTATAGCGACAAACAGAGATTTATTGTATGGCGATTCATTTTTATGTTTCATTTGACACTGCACAATAAATTAAAGTGACTCCGAAATTAGGGTTGACCAGTCTTCATTGACATAGTTGAGTAATAAAGTCATATTAACACTTCCTTGCATGAGATAGTGAAAATAGCTATACAAATACTAGTTTTGAAGAAATTTCAAGCACAGCAAGTAATGATTGATGCCTTTAATCTTAACAGACCTTTAAGAATTAACAACGAAGACATAAAAATGGGCACGTAGTCGACATGCAATGGGAAACACCAACAGATTTCAAATTCATCACCTTAACCACTTGGCCACGACTACTTTCGATAAAGTTTTAAGATCTATAAACATATCACAGACAAAGAACAAATACACAGTTCGTTTTTAATAATGACGAAACCACAATCCCTGGTTTAGGAGGCCAAGGGCTTTACCCTTGGTCTTTCCTGGTACAATTTTTAAAAAAGAAAGCAATGTCATTTGAAAAGAAACTCATTTGATTAAAATCCTAACGTTTTAGAGGTTATTTGTCGATTTGAATGTGTCCAGTAATGTGCACATTTCCTTGATTGCGAAATTTAATATTAATTAATTGCCTTCAGTTAATATTTTACAAAAACTTCTTTGCTAACAGAAGAAAAACAAGCTAGTAGAGAATGGTTTCGATCCATCGACCTCTGGGTTATGGGTCCAGCACGCTTCGCTGCGCCACTCTGCTACAGCTACCTCATGATGGAATTACCAAGCAGCAGAAAAACTGAACTCATCGTTTTAACCAGACACACGGCAGTGGCCGGGCCGAACCATGGAAACGTTTTCTTTTCTCCCAAATACATTATGCAAAGTATGCAACAATTCCAATATTCTGTCTCTCTAAAGCATCTTAAATCGTGGAAAGCGCTCTTTGTTTAAAATTACACTGAAGACTTCTTTTGTTCGACCAGTCTTACAATTAGATATTTTCTTGTTTTTAAGTAGATTTTGTGAACCGCATATGGGGTGCTATAGAAAATATATATGATTAATTGATTGATTGATTGAATGTTAGCCTGCGTTCGGTCTGGCAGGTTTAATTCTTAAAAAGACAATGCCGAAGGGTTTGATAAATGACATTGTAGTTTCTATTCCACTCTATTTCATTTTTTAACTTGTTTGGATTTGAATGTTTCCGGACATTTAAATATTGAGAGGAACGGTTCCTCGTACAAGTTAGAGAAACTTGTTTGAAACTACAGTGTGTCTCTATAGAGCTCAAAGAGTTTAGCTGTTTTTACCATGTTGAAGCGGCAAAACTAAATCACTTAGAATTACCATCTGTACCAGTATCAAAAGTCTGAAACTTTCTTACCTCAAATGTGAAAAAACGTACATACCTCTTATACACAATGAGATATAAGTCGTCAAACTAAGGTAAGATTGTTATTCTCCTTCTTCTTCTTTTCTTCCGTCTGCTTTTTAAGGGTGTGTAGCGACTATTCAAACAGAAAAGCTAAATAACTGGACATCTACCAATCATGTGATTCCACATGTTGGTCAACGTCAAAACATACCAGG
>JAGXEW010000828.1:0-47160 GCA_030684275.1 Acipenser oxyrinchus oxyrinchus
GCATTTGCATTTTCTGTTGCATTCCAGCAGCAGCCGCATCTCCTTTCGGTTTGCTAAAATGAAGCACCTACAGTTTAAAACAAGTAACATTATGAACACATGTAATATTACACATATATGTAAAGCTGTAATGTTAACCATCCAGCAGCACAGCAGGTAGTGGTCATATATATTTGGGACCCTTCAGTTCATCACTTATTAAGGAAACATTGGGCACACACAGGCAAGTATACAAACTTCACCCTTGGGATGACAGTCATCAGCATGTACACTGGGTGCGCATTAAAAAAAAAAAAAAGTATTTGATCAGAAGCAGAGATTAGATTATTTTAATACAATCAACCAATAATACAGTCTAGGGAAGATACACCTGAACATGAGTATGTCATTTATCGTGACTTTCATTGTGATGTAAAGTTGAACATAAGAATTAACAAGAAATGCAGAATTGGAAGCCTAATAATACATAAAGGTTATACACAGGGCTTCTGTTTTTCAGTTTTATTCATTTCATTTTTCAGTGCTTATTTTTAGCTATTTGAGTTATATAAATCATTTTTTTCAAGTTTTCAGTTGCTTTCCAAAATGCTTGTGTGGTTTTTTCTGTCACAATAGTAGTAACTCGACAGTTTGCACACTTAGTTGTAATTTCTTTCCTTTGCTGTCTTCCACAACAAAATCCTTATGGTCACAGGGCACATTCTTATGGGATTTTTGTGCGTCTAGACATTTTTTACATTTTGCCACAATTTGCAATTCTGTTTTAAATTCTCATTCAATTCTGTTTTAAATTCTCATTCAATTATGTTTTAAAATCCTGCGAACAAGCCTTCTACTGCAATTGTAATCTCGTTTTAAATCTCATAAACTGTGTCTCCAATAGAAATGTAGAATTTGCTGCCACTCAGTAATTGGGGTGGGTTTAAAGTATTCAGAATGAATGAATGATAGATACTGAGTCAGGAAGGAGGGACATTGCCCCACTGCATAGAAAGGTAGTTTTTCTTTTTTTTTTTTAATGGGAAAGGGGTGAAGTCAATGTGAATTGAGTAACCATTTCTAGTGCTTTTCCATTTTTTCTGGTGTTTATTGGTTATACTCTGATTTCATATATATATATATATATATATATATATATATATATATATATATATATATATATATATATATATATATATTTTTAAATTGGAACATTTCATCAGTTTTATTGGTTAAAACTGAAAATCAGAAGCCCTAGCTATACAGTCAGGGCCAGATTAACCCATCACTGGGCCCTAGGCAAGCATTGACGTCGGGCCCCTACCCCTGAACAAACAGCCACACACACACAGACATACATACATACTCTCTACATACATTACAGCCTTTATAAAACTAGCCCTCCACCCTTTTACAACAGTTATAATTCTCAGTTTGAAGCAGGGACGCTGGAACTAGGGGTGCTGGGGTGCGGTAACACCCTGGTTTTGCATGACTTCCATCATGGTTACAGTTTTGTTCAATGGCTTTCAGCACCCCCACTTTAAAAATTGTTCCAGTGCCACTGGTTTGAAATTATTATGAACAACTGATGAAACTGACAGAAAATTAAACTGTAGGGGTATGCTAAATACATTTCAGAATAAAACCAGAAAAAAATGAAGCCTAAATTAAATCCTGTAGCACAGGTCGACAATGACTTTTCCTGATTTACTGAATAAAAAGGCAACAGTTCAAACAAACAAGGAACACCATATGAAGTTGAAAAAGGTAATATAAAAGGGTCAATGTTTCCTTTTTTTGTTGATCGGTGGATACTGACTTACTTCATTAAAGAAAATGCCCTTTTCTCCAGAGCAGCGAAATCGCCAGTGTTTTGGCATACAAGTAAGTTCAGTTGTTACATATGGTAGATTTCTGTACCCTATAGAATTCTGTACTCTTGATGATTCCATGCTGACACAGCTGCATTTTTTCAAAGATTGCTGGACGTGAACGCTTGATGTTTCTGAACAGTATTTACATCTAATACAATGAAAATGTGTTTTAAAAGAAAAAATAAAGGTGTATAAGGTTACTTTAAATCAAGGGTTTCGTGTATTGAGCAACGCAGGAGGCTGAACATACTGTATATCTAGACAATCAGTGGTGTTAAATGTGCTGTTTTATTTTTCCACAGAATTAGTTTTGTCTTGTTTACAATATTTGTTGCAAGCTGCAGTGGAACTCAATGGAGAATACAACAGGGCTCGGGCACAGAAATATCACAAGCATGCATGTCCAACTGCATCTGCACAAGCATGGAATAATGCAGGGATACAGAACTCTATGTGGTAATGTTACAGAAACACCTGTCAGAACAATTTGATTTTGAGATACATGCCTCGGTTTGAATGTCAGTGAGTGAAGTTTTACAGTCAAATCTGTATATGAAAAAAAAGAAAGAAATATGTAACCGTTTAGGCCCCTCCTTCAGTTTGGGCCCTAGGCACAGGCCTAGTTTGCCTACGCGTTAATCCGGCCCTGTATACGGTACTCACGTGCCTGTAATATATAAGGAAATGCTTGTGCATATAAAAAATGCAGGAACTTTAAAAAAAAAAAAAAAAAAAAACCTTTGGAGCTTTTTTCACATACATTAGTATGTTTTTTTTTTTTTTAAATTTGTTTTTTTTTAAAATTAGGGCTTGATTGGGTGTGGATTTGTAGCAAAATTGCTTGATTTGGTTGCAAAGATTATTTGTGCGTCTTGCGTAAGGATGATAAATATGACAACATTTACAGATGAGGGTAAGCCATAGCAATGTATTGAATTAGAAGGATGAGGGAGGTGGGGGAGTGTTAACTTGTTGTATGGGTTTCAACTGAAATGCAAATATAGTTTTATTTGCAGATGTCAAATAAATTAAGCAACCTGAGCAACAGCCTTTGCCATTTGTTTGGTTTAGATAAACAACGCCTTTTTTTTTTTTTATTCAAACCACATAAACCATTTTTTCGCAATGTGCAGCTTACCTAAGGAGCCTCTTCCTCTATTTTACTAAAGGTGAGATTGTGGCTTTATGCACGCCCACTCAGAAACCATGCTTAAGATTAGGTTGTTTTTACTTGCATGTACTCAACTACATTTTTTTAATGTAGCTTTTCTGTAGACAAATACACTTTGTCCATTTGGAAAATTACACCATAGAAATTTTTAAAACAACAGTATTTTAAAAACAACAGGGTGAAGTTCAATACTTATTGAAATGAAGTTCCACTGGTGACAGATGAAGACAAAATATCATCTTAAACATTCAGGCACTTTATAACCCCTTGGGCCAGGATGGACGTGGTGGTGACATGAGGCCAGAATGCAGGAACACAAAGGCAGTACTGCAGTGCAAAAGACGCTGCGGCGCCGTTTATTTAAACAAACAAAACAATCTAAATAAATATTTAAACAAAAAGACTTGCTCACAGAGCACAAAAGAAAAGGTATAAAATAAAACAAATCTCAAACACAAATATGATCAGGCTGGGCAGTAGCTTTCACTGATCCTGTATTTAATTTTACTTTTCAACTCCTCTCTCGCTCCCGCTCCTCCTCTGAACACCCACCACCCAGAAAGCAGACAGCTGCAGGCTTTTATACAGGTGACCATCTCCCGATTAGCAACAATTACACAACTAATTAAAAACTCGGGAGACGGTCACCTTCTGCACAAGGTTTTTAATTACTGTGGACGGGGCTTCCCATCCACGCTACTAAACAATACAATAACAAAACAATGCACGGCTACGCCTCTATATTTATAAAACAATAAACCATAATAATAATAATAATAATAATAATAATAATAATAATAATAATAATAATAATAGTAATAAAACAAAACAAATACTAACTAATAAACTGCTCAGGGGCAGAGGGGTACCCCATTCTACAAATAAATAAAATAAACAATATATTTAAACAGCAGGGCTTTGCCCTGCCCACTTTTCATGTACAGGGTTCCTCGACCTGTTACACCCCTGTATACAGTATAATGTAGACCTGCACATGCCATTCCCTAAAGCTGGAACCACACCCAGTGTTAGATTTATGGCAGCATTTTTACAGTATATTGATCTATGACACTAGCAGCTTACTGCTATAACTGAACTTGTACCTACTGAGCACCACACCTAGCTTTTGTGGGAAGGGCAGAGAGACACTTTCCCCAGAGAAATCTGAGTTGCTCTGAAATTATCTTTAAGCATTCTGAAGCTGGCCATTTCTCCAAGTCTATTTTATGCTGCCTAGTATTTTAAAAGGACAGACCTAAGATGGCAGAGTTTCTTTTTAATGGCAGCTTACTCAATTGTCTATTAATTAAATAACAATACTAATATAATAATAATAGCCACTGTACAGTCTAGTCTAATGAGGGATATGTTTAGGCAATACGGTTAATTCTACTAGGACCCCAGGGGAGAAAAGGCTAATACAGAACCCTCTGGACAGAATTAACACCAACTGGCCTGGCCCTGGCACATACCCAAGTATGAAGGGTCTGAAAACAAGTAAGAACTGTAATTCTTATAATGCTTGAGCAGCACATACCTGTGCCATCTCAGAGGCTGTGTTCCCCGAGCCCCCAGATACACCATGGCCAGAGCGGAGGAGATGCTCAGGGGGAGTAGAAGATGTTCTCTGCTTTTCTGTCATTACTGAGCTTCTTAAAGAGGTCCAGGGCTAAGCTGGTGTTTGCACTGGCCAGGCTCTCCATGATCAGCAGCCTAGGGGAAAGAAAGTACAAAAAGTGACCTACAGAGTATATTGACCAATGCTCCAAAACACACATCTATAAATCACGTTTGACAGCTACTGCACCCAGTTGTTTTCTTGGATGCTGTATTATTCTGGGTTGATATGTATAGATTTCAAAGCTCAAGGCCACAACCTCTTGGTCAACGCCTAGACTTTTTAGTTTAATCAGTTACAATATATTGTATTGCCGCTTTAAACCAAGGACATTTTTTCCCCAAAGTCCAGAATGCTTCATGCCTTTCAGAAAGGAAACAAAATGAATGGGGTGCTTAGCAACAGACCATTTACTTGAAAGTCGGCTTCTCTCTTCAGTCATTTAGAAGGTGTGAGCCACCATTACATTGTAGATAATCACATTCAGCACAATCCTCTGCTAAATCTACACCACTTGCATGACATATTAATCTCCATGGATTAGCAAGCCTCAAGACACCTTCCAGCACACTGAGCCTATGCCACTTCTTACAGCTTAAGAATATAACAGACAACAGCATTACCTTGCATTTTTCATATTAAGTATTGGGAAGTTTGTTTGTGTCCTCATACAGTACTACTAGTTGCAGAACTTTGAAGATATTTTCTTTACAAAGATATGGTATCAGATACAGTAGTTCTAGCACTTTGGAAATTGTAATAAAAATATCCTTGCTCATATGTTGCTACATAAGATTTTCATGTTAGTATTTCATATTACATGTTAGCACTTCATACCAGCAGATCTTGAAGGAGGAACAGTACTTATATTGGCACAAAGTTAATAGATCCTCACCAAATAATATAGAGTCAATTTTTAAAAATATATTATTTGGGGTTGTGAATTCTGACATTTCCATCATGAATTGGAATCTAATTCATATCTAAACTGGACATGGAAGTAGAATATCTGTTGACTTGTCACAAATGTGGGGAGGGAATCAGGTTTTATTTGTGAATATCAGTCCCATTTTGGCTATGTTAACACATTACATTTTAGATAACCAAATCTTACATTTCAGATCTACTGACATAGAATTGTGATTTGCCTCTTACTCAGAATATTACTGTGCCCTACTGTATATAGGGTGAGCATACCTATTAAGTCCATCGCCTCTTACTATCACTAGTTTAAGCAAATCATAGTTTCTCTGATAAATTTAGCTGATCCAGTGGGTGTTTCTGCTTATGTCACTTTTTTTTCTGAGCCAATCAGTTCTTCAGCAACCACTGAAAACTATGTTTCATATATTTATATATATATAGTATATATATATATGCAGTACTGTGCAAAAGTTTTAGGCAGGTGTGAAAAAATGCTGTAAAGTAAGAATGCTTTCAAAAATAGACATGTTAATAGTTTATATTTATCAATTAACAAAATGCAAAGTGAGTGAACAGAAGAAAAAATCTACACCCTTTGCCTTCAAAAACACAGCATCAATTCTTCTAGGTACACTTACACACAGTTTTTGAAGGAACTCGGCAGGTAGGTTGGCCCAAACATCTTGGAGAACTAACCACAGTTCTTCTGTGGATTTAGGCAGCCTCAGTTGCTTCTCTCTCTTCATGTAATCCCAGACAGACTCGATGATGTTGAGATCAGGGCTCTGTGGGGCCATACCATCACTTCCAGGACTCCTTGTTCTTCTTTACACTGAAGATAGTTCTTAATGACTTTCGCTGTATGTTTGGGGTCGTTGTCATGCTGCAGAATAAATTTGGGGCCAATCAGATGCCTCCCTGATGGTATTGCATGATGGATCAGTATCTGCCTGTACTTCTCAGCATTGAGGAGACCATTAATTCTGACCAAATCCCCAACTCCATTTGCAGAAATGCAGCCCCAAACTTGCAAGGAACCTCCACCATGCTTCACTGTTGCCTGCAGACATTCATTCGTGTATGCTGTCCAGCCCTTCGGCAAACAAACTGCCTTCTGCTACAGCCAAATATTTCAAATTTTGACTCATCAGTCCAGAGCACCTGCTGCCATTTTTCTGCACCCCAGTTCCTGTGTTTTCGAGCATAGTTGAGTCACTTGGCCTTGTTTCCACATCGGAGGTATGGCTTTTTGGCCGCAAGTCTTCCATGAAGGCCACTTCTGACCAGACTTCTCCGGACAGTAGATGGGTGTACCAGGGTCCCACTGTTTTCTGCCAGTTCTGAGCTGATGGCACTGCTGGACATCTTCCGATTGCAAAGGGAAGTAAGCATGATGTGTCTTTCATCTGCTGCGTAAGTTTCCTTGGCCGACCACTGCGTCTACGGTCCTCAATGTTGCCCGTTTGTGCTTCTTCAAAAGAGCTTGGACAGCACATCTGGAAACCCCTGTCTGCCTTGAAATTTCTGCCTGGGAGAGACCTTGCTGATGCAGTATAACTACCTTGTGTCTTGTTGCTGTGCTCAGTCTTGCCATGGTGTATGACTTTTGACAGTAAACTGTCTTCAGCAACCTCACCTTGTTAGCTGAGTTTGGCTGTTCCTCACCCAGTTTTATTCCTCCTACACAGCTGTTTCTGTTTCAGTTAATGATTGTGTTTCAACCTACATATTGAATTGATGATCATTAGCACCTGTTTGGTATAATTCTTTAATCATACACCTGACTATATGCCTACAAAATCCCTGACTTTGTGCAAGTGTACCTAGAAGAATTGATGCTGTTTTGAAGGCAAAGGGTGGTCACACCAAATATGGATTTGATTTAGATTTTTCTTCTGTTCACTCACTTTGCATTTAGTTAATTGATAAATATAATCTATTAACATGTCTATTTTTGAAAGCATTCTTACTTTACAGCATTTTTTCACACCTGCCTAAAACTTTTGCACAGTACTGTATATATATATATATATATATATATATATATATATATAGATATAGATAGATAGAAGAGAGAGAGAGAGAGAGAGAGAGAGAGAAAGAGAGAATTGGGGATTTTTTACAAATTGAAAATATGGCAAACAAAATATATAATAATATATATTAAGATGCATTTGAATGGCACATATACAGTTTATTTACGGTTTCAGTAACACTTATTGTATCAAACCAATAATGTAAAATGTTGTCACTGTGGCTTAACACCTAAAATATATATATATTTTTTTTTTTTTAAAGACTGCAGCACCAATATTTTGATTTTCTTAAGTCCAATACATCCTTTATGATGCAAGCCAATACTACGTTTTGATCTATAGTTAACAAACCACATGCCTTTAAAAATGACTCACACTCATGCGCAGTTTTGCTGGGTCAGAGAAGCTGTGTGGGTGCCTCGCCCTTATCACCTTCTGCACATAGTGAGTTGTGCGGTTTTATGTACACATAAAAACATCTATTCTCCAATGTAAAGCGGTCGTGTTATTCATTTAGTACAAATATATTGTCAATTTAAATTACAAAAGCTCAAAGACGTAAACAAAAAAAAAATAAGATGCCTGTCGTTTAAATAAAGAAGCTACATTTTGTGCATAAATGTATTTTTTTACACGTGTTTTTTTAAAGTTAATTACATTTGACCACCTTATCTGTAAACCTGTAGATACGATCTAAGTGACAACGCCAGCCAGGTATTCTTGGTTGTTTTGAAACGACAAGTTATCATTGTATGAATGAACCTCATTCGATAGCAATTGCACATAAACAGTCCTGTACATTCACATTCACACATGATTCAGCATTTAAACAAAACTGGACTCTTTTTCTTGTGCTTTGGGCGGCGCCTATACGTTTATCAAGTGGGCTCAGTAAAAAAGTAATAGACTCAAGGCTGGGCCCGTGTGCAGTCTAATTTTTTTTTTTTTTAAGCTCAGTTTTTAGTCGTGGATTCGTGGCCATTCCAGGAAAAAAAAGTTTTTAATAATACAATTTTAAATTACACCCACTTCAATTGTACTTTATTTTAAATCAAGCCGCATCTTAACAGATGCAGATCTTGACATGATAAAGGCAAGTTACCTGTTACACTAGTTCTTCACCCAGCATGACACCTAAATATTCATTGACAACAGCGTATTCAACACAACCCTTCAATATGTTAGCTTTTAATACTTACTGTAGTTTGGTTTAATAGTGGTTGAAATGTACAGCAGAAACTTGCAATTGTTTTTCAAATCGGTACGGACAGAATATTTCTAAACCAGCCACGCCTTCCACTGACTATATATACTTCCGTGAACTGAGTTTTTAAAGAGACAACGCTTTTGTTGCCCCATGGTGGATTAAAGCGATATTACAGTGTCAGTGTGTGCAGGCAAAAGGATTGGGTCACATTCGGGTAAGGAGAGAAGGCAAGACAAGCGATTATGACAGACATGTTTAATGTCTACAGGCAGGGCAGGGATTGTTTAATTTAAATTTTAAAAAAACAAACAGAATTATTATTTGCAGTAAAGAATGCATTGATGCCACAAGTACAGTAGCATATGAAGAACAGCACCATTTAGATTAAAAACACGGAGGAATCCTGTCTGTCTGTCTGTCTATCACTTACATTTTTACGTGCACGTACTGTACAGTGAATATAGGTCACAGTGGTCAACTTTTTTCATGTTACTGATGACTTTGGAATTAACAGCTGTGGTGGGAGGTGAATGGCACTGACATGTTTTATTTGAATTAATTTTTTATTGATGGGACTGGATATCTAAGCATACACAAAGTACTGTAGCAGAAATTACAGTCCGGCATTTATCTTATTTGTTTAGCTAAGTTACATTTGTCAAAACCATATAATCATCTAAAGGATTTTTGGTCTTTTGGGTCTTAGGTTATTTAACATGGCCCCATGTCCCGGTATAGTGGTCCTTCTATAAAGGTGGTCTTTATTACAGATTTGACATTGTATTAGTGGGACAGCAAGATATATTTAGTTATTAGCTATTTCATCCATAACTATAAAACAATGGTGGTATATGTTATAATACTAAAAACAAACGTATACAATTCCATGACAAATGTTTGTAGTAGAATCATTCTCACTGTCTTCAGTTGAATGTATTTACTGGATCAGAATCAATAGCAATCTGTTTGTTCCACTTGTTTGCCATGCTTCTGGAGAGGCTGTTATTATCGTTGTCTGTCTTTGTCTCTTGGACCAGTGGTTAAAGCTTAATTGACAACGGGACACAGCCAGGGGACACTCTCTGGGGTTTTGTCCTGTGATTGGACACAATAAAATGAATACACTTGGTAGCAAAAGTGCAGGATTCTTAGCACAGAATGACTTATTAGGGACTATTCTGAAAGAACGTTTTCAAGATCTAGAAACATCATAGCTCTGTGAATATGAATGTGAATACATGAAAAAATGTAATGTTTTATTTTTCCATTGTTTTCATCACATTTGAAAATAATTACAGTAGTTGAGACCAGCTTTCCCATATAGAATGATACTCAAAGAAAATTCTTACCCGTCTTAGTGTGACAAACAAATCTCATTATCTTTTCCTTTGCTTTACCAAACAAAAGGCGTCCTCTTTCAGAAGAGGGATCTGCAGATCAGAACCCGTTTCCCTGGGCTGTGTTTTGTGCCATAGTTCTCTTATAGGCTTCAATGTGTTCCTCTTGTCCATCGATCAGAGTCTCAAGATGGCTCAGTGTCCACACAGCTGCTTGTATCAGTCAGGTCCTGTGTGTTGAATGCAAACATATAGCTTCCTACATTAAGGATGCCCATTACGCTTATTATAGATAAGAGATTGGTATTCATCTTGTCTTCCTCTACCAAAGTTCAAAATGTATACAATATTTGTTATATTTAGGTATTACAGCTGCCATGACATGTTTGTTTCTTTGTGATGTAACCAGCAAAAGTGGCTGACATCAAGATTATACTTATATATACACAATATGTTTACTTAACTTTTTTTTTTATTCAGCAGGTTTCATTCATCTTTATGAAGCAAAGTTAGTTAATTATATAGGGTGATGCAAAACTTTTGGCCATTGCTGTACATAGCAAAAATATTGTATTATTTGTTCTACTCACTTGTAATTGCATGACATTATGAAAGCTGTTGACATTGTCATTACTTTACAGGGTATGAGGATATATAATCAATTAAACCCCAAAACCCACAGCTTGTCTAATTGAGGTTTACTATAAGTTGTTTTCCCCAGCATAAGTTCATGGTATGTTCTTGTCCTCAACATGACATGGTATATTTGGCTGGAGAAGTCAAAGCCACTCTTCTGTTAGAAGACTAGAGTCAGATTTGCTACCAATTCCTTACTGACTGGTAGAAGTGGCAACAATTCAAAGGAGTTGAAACTTAAAGAGGAAAAAGTTTAGATGCAGATGTGATGGACGCAATTACAAGTAAATATAACAAAATATATTTATCAATGTACAGTATGTAGATCATACATTCAGATCAGTCATACATTTTATGATGTATAAAGTTTTATGCCATCTAAGAATTGTCATGTGAACATGGGCTCTATTTAAGTGTTTTATTATCAGTAACATTAAGGGGTGGATGTAAGGATACACATAGCGTGATTTGCGGTTGCAAACCCCCATAATGTGGCCTTAAATTGTGTTTAGAAGTCTGATTTTAGTGGCCGCTAAAAATGGGGCATATGTAAAGAATGCTGTTCACCTGGCATTCTGCACCCGCTATCAAATTTGCACTTTGCCATCATTAATCTATTCAAATTATATTGAAAAATGAAAAGAAAAGAGCATGGAATAAGCAGGTGCAAACATTATAATGTGATGTAAGGATTTTGCCTTGCACTTCCTGGCAGTTGCTGACCCTCAAAAGCTTTACACCTGTTCTTACAGGGTGCAAACCATTGTAGAAGTGAGTAATTAAGAGCTTGTCATAGATGGCTTGGATGTCAGACAAGGAAGAGATTGACAACAATGCTGTGGGTGAAACGCTGGTGCACGTATTTATTATTAAATACAAGGTTTATACAAAACAAAACACTCAAAACAAAAAGGCACGCTGGCCAAAACAAACAGATAATAAGGCAAACCAACACTGAACAAACAAGTGTCGTACTGGTTTAAAACCAGCACTAGTAGCAATTGTTTTCTATGTTTTAAATTTCATCTCCTCTCTCACACATACCTCTCTGTAAACCCAACCCCGATCATCAGAAGCTGCTGGTTTTTATATTGTGGTCGAGGGATTAACTGACTATCAATTATTACCTGTACTGTATTATTACCTGTACTGTAACACTTGAAATGTATTAGCTTACGATTGTAAGTCGCCCTGGATAAGGGCGTCTGCTAAGAAATAAATAATAATAATTACCTAGTTTATCCCTCAACCACATTCTGCACGGATTTCTCATATGCGTGGTCAACAGCCAACCTCGGCAGCCCCAGGCGGTGCAGGACAGGGCAGGAGTCGACCCTCGGGAGGTAGGTCCAGGTAGTCTCCCTCTGGTGGCAGAGGCAGGAACAGGGGGCAGTCTCCCCCTGGCGGCGGAGGTGGGAGCAGCGGGTGGTCTCCCTCTAATCCTAGAGACTGGTGTGGCTCTCCCTCGGTCGTTGACAAAGAGATGCAGAAAAATGAGCCCGATTAAAAAAAATAATAATTGCAGAGAATATTGTGCTGTTGCAGTTGTATTGTTGTTGTATTTTTTGGGATGCAAATAAAAAAAAGTTAACTGAGCTATTGCAACTAAACTGAATAATGAAGAAAAACTTCTTGCCAGAAGACACAGTAGTGATGAACTAAACTGCTACGTAACATACATTCTGTACACAAATAAAACATCAATTTTTGGGGTTTTATTCTTAGGAAAATGTAGCACTTAAGTATTGCTTACTACTAGTATTACCATTGGACTACTATATTTGACTTGTTGTACTGTATTACATTGTAGCTGTACTACTGTATTATACCTTGTTTCCATATTCAAGCCAACTCAGTACACACCTAATTGTTCCCCCAAATACTGCATTTCCATGTTTTTGTAAAACTTCGAGTTAGCCTCCAATTTGGGCACGCACCGAGTTCTTTGGTACCATTTCACTCATGCAGGCTGAGCAAAAATACATCACAAATAATGGAATCGGGTCTTAGCAACAATCTCTATGAAAGCCAGTGTCAGTTGCAAATTACGGTTAGAAAAAAACAAAATAATAGCTTACCTGTAATTTAAACATTTAACATGACAGCACATTATGCACTATGGAATCATGATGAAACGTTATCACTGATTACTGTTTGGGTAGGTCGGGTCATTCAAAGTCAGCTTCAAGGATCTTTTCAAAATCAAAAGTGTTTCAAAATATAAGTAAAGTTCTACTTTCTTTTGATGCAAGTAGGAATGCGCTCCAATGTAGGGAAAAAATTAAAAATCGGAATACAGAAAAATCAAGGACCACAATAACAAAAGCGGAAACAATCGCAAAACATTCCGCTATTATGACAGATTAGATGAGATTTTAGGATACCGTCCAATATCACAAGACAGTCTGCAGTGAATTTTCTGGAAAAGTATCCATTGCCGTATTTGATGATAACAATGTTACAATGTCAATAACGATGATACAGTAATCTGGTTACCTGGTTACTTATCTGGCCAACTCTCACAATAATATGAGTGAGACTTGTCCAGCTCACGTAATAACTCAAGAGACTCAAGAAATCCTGGAAACGCTATTTTTTAGCCAACTCGCGTTGCTACTCAACTCGACTTTTGGAAAATTCAGGCTAAACCAGGAGCACTTGAGTGCACGCAAGTTGGCTTGACTATGGAAACGAGGTATTAGAGTACAGTACTGTAGTGCAGAACAATAGTCCTACTGTAGAACAGTACTATAGCATTGGCATTTTACTATAGTACGTTACTATAGGGTTTTAAAGTAATATTATAGTACTTTTTATAAGGGATAGGGCCAATGCTGACTTCTAATACATAATTGAAAATGAAATCTGGAAAAATAAAAATATCAACAAAGAATGGACTTGTAAGACCATCTTATTGTATTATTACTTGTACTGTAACACTTGAAATGTATTTGCTTACGATTGTAAGTCGCCCTGGATAAGGGCGTCTGCTAAGAAATAAATAATGTAATGTAATGTAATGCATGTTTAAAGCCTTGTTTGTTACAACTATGAGCAGAACTAGTGAAGATTACATACTGTGGTTATAAAACAGAGTTATGCAGTCCAGTAAAATGTCATTCCATCATCCCTAAACACTGCAGTAGTTTTGTAAGAAATAAACAAAAAGGAGCTATGCAATTCAGCGGAGCGTTTAAATACCCTTTCCTTATAAAGAACACCTCATTATGGGTTTTGCATATTGTGTGATAAGATATAAGGGTGGAAGGCAAAAATCAGAGCACTTGTATATAAAGGCTGACCAACTCTACAGAAGTGCAGACTTAAGGAGAGCTGAACCTGCCATAGAAGAGGATGTTGCGGGTTCTGTTGTGCCTAATGAAGAACAGGAATGGGTGGTCAGCATTGAAGTGTACAGAGATTCTCAAACAGTCCAGCATCATGATGGCAGCGGTGGCACCTGCTGCCTCTGTGCCCTCCTCATTCACCTCCACAAAGGACTTGTGCACCACCTTCGACAGCATCAGTTCATTATTGGGAGACATACCAGAGAAATCAGACATGCCAACATCAAAGGCATCTACCATGCCCAAGCTGGTCAGAACCGAGTTGAGGTCATAGGTCTCCTCCAGCTTGAACTTTGGCAGGGTCACGGTCACCTCAGTGTTGCCCATCATTTCTGGCTTAGTCCACTTCATGAGATTTTCAAAGGTGAGCTCCCATTCAAGCTGCGGAAAGAAAGACCACAAACCCCTCTTGGTATTTTCACAATATTAAAAGTCACATAGCATTGGTTTTAAATAGAAGCTTGCTGTTGTTCAGGACAGTACAACTCCTAAATGGTACAAGCCTATCAAAATGACCTGTGCTTTAGCTGTAAGAGTGCTCTCTCTTCAACATCTCTCCACCTTGCCCCAAGCTTACCTCTCACCTTTTATGTCAATGTCTCCATGGAAGGAGCCTTTATCCTTTCTATCTTGGCTTCTGCATACCATGACCCATCCTCAATAGGGGCAAGATTGTGTCAAACCTTCAAAGCAAAGGGTCTTGATCTTACCTGCCGACGATGAGACCATTCTCCCACTCCCTGACGTCATTACTATCTACAACCTATTGATTTGCTTGACAATGTATTCTGTACTTTTATTCTGCATCTGACTGAAGATCTCATCACTGGTGAACAAAAATACAGCATATTTTATGCTTGTAAGAAAACACTATCCATCTAGCCTCAACATTGTTCTCTCAGCTGCATCTTCTGTTCCATTTTCACACAAGGTTTTGTTAAAGTTTTGGAAAGATAAAACAGTGAATTATCAGATATTAATTGTGACATCTAGTACTTTTAACCATTTTAATATTTTAATATACTTATAATAAATCATACAAATTGCCTAACACTTTCTGGCTGAGAACTGAACATTTTATACATGTAATGTCTGAGACTTTTCATCTGTTCTTTGTTAAGAACTGCCTGCCAAGTCAAGATAGGCCAATATATATTCAAGATCTATGTTGGAGACAGGAGAGATAAGGAATATTTATGGGAATGTGAATCAGGAGAAATAGTTGAAATGTCAGCGCAACCTGCTGTCACTGAGTAGCAGCTTGAGGATGACACAACTCAGAAATTAAGGCAGATAGAAAGGTTGGGTAGTGAGCAAGACTGAGACACAGACTTGGGAGGACAAAACACAGAGCTAGCTGATGTTTTCCAAAGCTACCTACTGTTGAAGGTCAGACACCTGTAGACTGTGCTCCCACTAGAATCTGGGGTAATAGCCACCTTCAGTGTTACATTTGCTGCCTATGTATTAGAGACTCATAATAAAGTGTTGTGATTCAGACTTTAATTGTTGTGCTTTCTTCCTTCTTCCTACAACTTCGGCACCTGTTCTCACATCATTCAAAAGGTACAGGCATTCCACCTCTGGTACCAAAATCTTACATAATTAATCAAATCAGTGCAGCTAAACCCTGTCATAAAAATCAGCTTTCAAGCACCTACAACATATTTATTGAATGGTCAAGAACAGACCCTGTACCTTCCCAAGAAAGTAGTTATTAGTAACGCATACATTGTCTTGGGTAAAGACAGGCTTTTTATTACCGAGCAAACCAACTTTGGACTGCTTTTTCAAGCACCTTTTACAAACACTGCCTTTTAACCTCACCTCACCTATCCCAAAAGCTTGCTCCAGTAACCAGAAATGTATGCCACCATTGTCAAAGTTTGTGTAACTTTGATATACCACCTGAAAAAAGCTAGGCATTTGCATTTTCTGTTGCATTCCAGCAGCAGCCGCATCTCCTTTCAGTTTGCTAAAATGAAGCACATACAGTTTAAAACAAGTAATATTATGGGCACATTTAATGTTACACATATACTTTCAGATATGACAATGCTTTTCTTCCTATTTATTTCCAGTATAAAAGCATACAGAATGTAAAGCTGTAATGTTAACCATCCAGCAGCACAGCAGGTAGTGGTCATATATATTTGGGACCCTTCAGTTCATCACTTATCAAGGAAACCTTGGGCACACACAGGCAAGTATACAAACTTCACCCTTGGGTCTTAGAAGACAGTCATCATCATGTACACTAAAACAATTGTATTTGATCAGAAACAGAGTTTGGATTTCATTATTTTAATACAATCAACCAAAAATACATAGTTTATTTTGACTTTCATTGTGATTTAAAGTTGAACACAAGAATTAACAAGAAATGCAGCAGTAACAAGAGACATTTTACAGTAATACAGGAATACAGTTTTGGACTCACAGCAGTATCATCTCATGTTTGTACTGAAGTCATTCATTAATCTCAAAACGGCTCACAGATCTCAGCGTCATTTTTCCTTCAAGTACGAAATGTAATCATTACCATATGGGTCAGTATACCCAGGCCGTCGCAAGGGCAAGATTGCCGCACGACTGGAATGCTAAGCCGAGGCTGCCTTGTGCGTTACCATCTGAACCCCAGTAACAAGTTGCTAGGGCTAAAAATTAAGGGAGAAACTCACCTCTATGCCTGTGTTGTAAGGGTCGACTGAGAAGCCGCCCTTAACACTCTAGTTCCAAAACCAGGGTTTTGAGGATCCACAACCTAAGTCTGTAGAACCTAGTAAAGGTATGGGAGTAGCCCACACCGCTGCATTGCAAATGTCCTTGACAGAAGCACCCTGGAATAAAGCCCACAAAGTTGCCTTGCCCATGGAGGAATGGGCAGATCGCTTTCTGGAGGTTGGACAGCCTCTGCATAGACAGGGCTTGACCATGGGACTTCATCCCAGAGCAGAAAAAAACATTGTTCGGACTGCCTCCAACTTTTCGTCCTGTCAACGTAGTATGCCAGGGCCCACACTGGGCAGAGTGTATGCAGCTGCAGCTCCCTGTCAGACTGGCAGACTCTCTATTTGCAGACTTTCTTTTTGCATGTAAGCTATGAAACATGTATTGAAAATTGGAGTTTGCAAAACAATACTGTATTATAAACTGCAATTTACAAACTGACTTGATGAGAAGGGTTGAAAAATTTGCTCTTTGCAAAATGTTATTAAATGTTTCTTTGTCCTTGTAGCAAGGCAGCAGGAGAGAAGCCCTGCACATGAAAGGGGCAGGGCAAAGCCCTGCTTGTAAGAATTAAAGAGTGCAAGAATTAGAAAGTGAAAACATAGGACCAGTGAAAGCAATCTGCCCAGCCTGACCTATTGTTTTAGTGTACAAGATTTGTTTTGTTTATCTCTTTTTTCGCACTCTGAGCAAAGTGTTTTTGTTAAAACCTTTTATTTTATTTGTGTTATTTGTTTAAATAAACGGCACAAGAGCCATTGCACCAAATCCCTGCAGTGCCTGTTTCTTCCTGCATCTGGCCTGGCCCACTACAGCCATCCCTATCACAGTCCTTGAAAACGATGTCTCCTCCTTTCTGCAGACAAGTCTCCCACATCACCTTGCCTTTTATACAGCCTACTGCTGACTGTATCAAATTAACGCCTGCTTTTCAGAGTTCTTAAAATAATCAAGCAAATACAATGCCCGCAATTACCGGCAGCTTTAATAAATTAGATGGAATATTTAATAGACCTAATTTTCAAAATCCCTCCCAATTTTAGCGGTTTCGTTGAGAAACCCCCAGAATTACATATGCATATTCAGAATTACAATATGCATCAAGGGCTAAAGCGCACAGAGACATTGCCCCACAAATCATGTATTAATTGCATGTTTATGCCATTGCGTGTGTTTTATAAATCCCATTCAAGAATTCAGAACCCTCAGCTGTCGTTTTACGGTCGTAAAACATGCACAATCCTTTTATAAATCGGGGCCTAAGTATACTGTAGAACTACACATGCCATTCCCCACAGTTGTAATCGAGTCAAGTCAAGTCACTGGGGGTAGACAGTTAGTGACAGTTTGATTTAATGAGATTAATTTTACAGGAGATTAGCAATCTACAAGTAAAAAGAAAATAACATTTCAATTAAAAATACCAAATTGAGATGCACAATAATGTGCTCATACTTGCCCCACTGATATTCACCATTAAAGGTTCACGGTTTCTGCCTTGTGTTTTGTCTCTTCATTTCAGTGAATTCACGATTCCTTGGCCTATTTATAAGCAGGTTTTGTTATTGACCATACAGAGGCCCTTTTACCTATGTTCAATTGGGTTGGATGTACAGTAATAGATACCACAAAACAAAAGAATGCATTTAACCATTTATTTACAATTTTACTGATGTTTTTCACTTTCTCAACAGTGAAATTATGATTAGTTTTTTCAGATACCTTAGTCATATGAAAGGACATTTTGTGGCATTTAATTTGATAGAGATCTTGCTTCTAGGCCTTAAAACATAGCAGTTACGAAGGAAAACAGTCCAAGTAATGCAGCTGAGGTGAAATGAGAGTTTTAAAACCATTGCACGCTCGCAAATATATGCTCCAGTTCAAAAAAACTCAAGCTAATTTGCTTAATATTACAGAAAGAAATGTATCTTGAAAGGCTAAGAATTTAGCATAATAATGCGTGTTACAAAATATTGGTTAGTCATTTTTGTTATTTTCAGATAAAAAAGGGTTGTTCACTAATGCGCTTAAAAAAATAGCGAAAATATTTCACACAGAACACATTGCACCATAAACCCTATACTTAGCACAATAAAATCCCTGTTGTTTACTAAGAGGTCAATTGTATTTTGAATAACCCTGCTAAAGTAAAAGACTGGTATTGTAGCTGCTGTTTCATGAACACATGCAAAATATCCCAGCAGCGCAAACACACAGTGTAATAATTTATCTGTTCACCCACCATGACAAATTCCACAGACCACTTCTTAAAAATTCATTGAAAACAATGCAGTTCTATCCTCAACCTACTTTTGTCTGGAAATGTTGATTGTGCCTATTCCGAAATCATGCTGCTGTGGTCTGGGCTGCCCATTTTTGTTTTTATGAATGTATTCATTAAAAAAGAAAAACATTTTTAACCAAACTAACTCTAAACTCTAAAACATATATCCAGGATGCAAATCCTGATGTACTGAATTAATCAAACACGTCTAGAGCTGAATAACTCAATTTGGGAATTCTGGAAAACAAAGACGACCATGCAACTTCATTGATCATCTGTACCGTGTGCTATAGTGCTGTAGGCTACGGGAATGTAAAAAAAAAAAAAAAAATACAATTATTAAAGCTCCAGAGGGTTGTGTGTTCATTTCTTGCACAGTGCATTATTATCTTAAATTGTGTACAAAACATAAGTTTATAAGCTTGTACAGTTTGGATTCACAAGTGGTTTGTATTTTAAAACAACCTATATTTTTCTTTGCCAGTTCTTTTTTGTTTTCTAAAACAATTTTTTTTTAAACATAGTATAACTTTAGATCAATATACATTGAACCAGACAACAAACACTAAACCCCTTTTCTATCGCATTTAAGTTTTAAGCTTCCTTAAATAAAAATCTATTTGGCCCACCAAATAAGTAGTGATTGCTAAGAAATAATAAAAAAGACCAAAAACGATTTCACTTATTTTAGACACCTTGTTTATCTAGTTTGGCATTTCTCAGTGCTGGCAGGATGCAGGCTGCTTATTTCTCTCCCTGTCTGTTCTTGCAAACTCGGCGACCCCAGGTACTCTTGATTTACCTTCCATGCTGCTGACGCTCTTCTCTCTGTCTCTATGTTGTCACGTGTTCCTCTCACTCATAAAGAGTGAGAGGAACACGTGTTAGATACTAGCAGCTCCTCTTACTGCTATAACTGAACTTGTACCTACTGAGCACCACACCTAGCTTTTGTGGGAAGGGCAGAGAGACACTTTCCCCAGAGAAATCTGAGTTGCTCTGAAATGATCTTCAAACATTCTGAAGCTGGCCATTTCTCCTAGTCTATTTTCTGCAGTCTAGTATTTTAACTCATTCCCCACCGGTGGCGACTCGCCCTTCTATCGAGTGTTCTATCCTGTCCACGGCGACTTTCGTCGACCAAATAATGCTGTTCACTGCCTTTGTTTTTTATCCAATCAAAATCCTGTTGCTTCGTAAAGTTTCCAATAATTAGAAAAAAGACCAATCGCATAGAAGTCTCTTTTTTTTTGCCATGGGACATCACATATTGCAATGTTTTGATTGAAAAAGCTGAGAGTGTAGTAGGAGTATTGAGTAAAATGGAGGTGGCATGAAATTCAAGCAGGAACAGTGAGGTATTTTTGTTTAACTGGGATAGCGATAGTGAAGGATTTGTGGAGGAATATCTGGCAAATGTATTCTTTATAGAGGAAGAAGAAGAAACAGAGAGGAGAGGGGTCAGAAGAGGCTGAGAGAGAGAGAGAGAGAGAGAGAGAGAGAGAGAGAGAGAGAGAGAGAGAGAGAGAGATGTTCTCTCCTGATCTGTTTGAGTTAATAGTGAAAGAAACCAACAGATACGCTGAGGTGATTCGTGCTAATAACACTTTAGGTCCCAGCTCCGCTTTCATGATTGGAGAAATTTAAAGGTTTATACGCATTCAGATCGCTATGGGTATCATTGGCAAGCCACAAATATCAGATTACTGGAATAGTGCCACACAGTCCATTACATGGACTACTCATTTTTCTAAAGCGATGCCTAGAAAATGTCATGAAATTCTCAGTTCTTGCCTGCATTTTGTAGACAACAACCTACGAATTGAGAGGGAGCAACCGTTTTTCAAGGTTCGCCCCCTTTTCATAAGCTAATCAGCAACTTTCAATTAGAATATTATCCATACCATAATTGATGAATCAATGGTGTCTTTTCGTGGACGAGTGTTTTTTTGTCAGTTCAGTTTTGCATTTCGCACACAAGGACCAATGGGCACAGACAGACAAACATCAACTATGAAGGTGCACAGATAACAACCAATGGGAACAGACCAGGGCAGACAAACTAACAGTGGGTTACATGGTATGGGAATACACACACAAAAGGTAAACAATCAACAAGGAATAGTATGCAAACACAAACAGACAGCAGGGAATACGGTACATAAACACAAATGCACGGATCACAACAATATACAGCAACAATTTTACACCTCACCCGGCTGTTTGACAAGCTGTATGAAAAGAACACAGGAGCTTGTGGCACAGTCAAAATAAACAGTAAAGGCATGCCATTCGAGTACAGAAATTAAATACCGAAGCAGGAGATCCACCGCTGTTGCTACAGTAGGGGCAGGGTAATTCAGAAACTGCAGTGTGTGGAGGACTACAGCAGGTTTATGGGAGGCGTGTACAGAGCAGACCAGCTGTGCTCATATTATCCCTTCCAACACTGCTCTGTGAAATGGTACTGTGGCAGAGTGGTTGCAGTGATGTAACGGACCAGGAAGAAGTAAAGTATAAACAAAGAACTGGGCAAAACTGAAGCGCAACCGGTGCTCAGCGCGTTTATTAAATAATAAAACAAAATATTTAAACAGAACAAAAGACAGAAACAAAAGGGCACGTTGGCCAAACAAAACAAACAAACGATTATGCAAACAAATATTGTGCTGGCGATTCCAGCACAATAGCGGTTGTTTTGCTCTCTCCTCTCCTCTCCTCTCCTCTCCTCTCTCCTCTCCTTAACTCCCGTTCATTACTCCCTGAACACGTCTCTATGCGCGTTTATATACAGGTGACCATCTCCCGATTAGCAACAATTAGTCAATTAATTAACTCGGGAGATGGTCACCGGCTGCACGAGGTTTTTAAATAATTAAACGCAATAAAAACACGGCTTTTCGCCGTCATCTCAAAATAATAACTAAGACGGACGGCTTTGTCCGCCTGCATAAAACTACAATTATAATAACAATAATTACAACAACAAAAATAATAATAAAACATACATAAATAAATATAAAGGAGTGGGCACTTTGCCACAGCTACCAATGATTGTATCACCACGTAAAGGAGTTTACAATTGTAAATGCGTTTGTTTCTTCGGAAAACTACCAGAGATGCAGAGCCAGTCCCACTGATGGAAATGCCAGGATGACTAGCCGGGAGACATTTTTTGGGGCAGTTTGACAAGTTAAAGCCTGACTACAAAGTGTGCGCCAACAGAAACAGGATTTACAGAAGGGAAGGCTAAGAAGTCAGGCAGAAAGCAGACAGCATTTTACTGCAAAACCTGCCCAGATAAAACAGCACAGTGCCCCACATCCTGCTTTGAAGTCCACCACACCAAATGTATTTACAAACAATAAAAAGTAAGTTACTAGCAGTGATAGTAATAGCTATCATTAAACTATAATATTATATATTAATATAATTTGTTTATTATAAACTTCATTTTTTGAATCTGAGTCATATAATAAACTATTATAGATATAAATATGTAAGCACTGTATATTAAACTATTAAAGCTGTGCAGCTGTTTAGGGTTAGAGTAGCTGTTTATTAATAGTGCAATTATAAATACATAACAAAACAAATAACTAAATTGTACATTTGTCTAACTTGAGAACTAAATAAGTGACATTGCGTAACATTATTTTACAGGGAGAGTCAGCAAACGCACTGATAGCACATTTCTAAAGGTAAGTGTCTTTAGAATGTTGGCATCAATCTTGAATGGGCAAGCTGGGAGCACAAGGTTCCATGCCAGCAAGGTAGGGAATGATTTAAAGCGATAGACCTAAGATGGCAGAGTTTCTTTTTAATGGAAGCTTACTCAATTATCTACTAATTAAATAATAATAATAATAATAATAATAATAATAATAATAATAATAATAATAATAATAGCCAGTGTACAGTCTAATGAGGGATATGTTTAGGCAATACAGTTAATTCTACTAGGACCCAGGGAGAAAAGGCTAATACAGAACCCTCTGGACAGAATTAACACCAACTGGCATGGCCCTGGCATATATACAAGTGTGAGGGGTCTGAAAACAAGTAAGAACTGTAATTCTTATAATGCTTGAGCAGCACATTCCTGTACCATCTCAGAGGCTGTGTTCCCCGAGCCCCCAGATACACCATGGCCAGAGCGGAGGAGATGCTCAGGGGGAGTAGAAGATGTTCTCTGCTTTTCTGTCATTACTGAGCTTCTTAAAGAGGTCCAGGGCGAAGCTGGTGTTTGCACTGGCCAGGCTTTCCATGATCAGCAGCCTAGGGAAAGAAAGTACAAAAAGTGACCCACAGAGTATATTGACCAATGCTCCAAAACACACATCTATAAATCATGTTGTACCCTTGAGCAAGGTACTTTACCTAGATTGCTCCAGTAAAAACCCAACTGTATAAATGGGTAATTGTATGTAAAAATAATGTGATATTTGAATAATGTATAATGTGATATCTTGTAACAATTGTAAGTCGCCCTGGATAAGGGTGTCTGCTAAGTAATAAATAAGAAATGATCATGTTTGACTTCTACTGCTCCCAGTTTTATTAAGATTAATGATAGTATGGTCCAAACCTTTCTTTTTTCCAGGATGATGTATTACTCCAGGTTGATTTCAAAGTTCAAGGCCATAACCTCTTGGTCAATGCCTAGACTTTTTTAGTTTAATAAGTATATTGTATTGCGCTTTAAACCAAGGATTTTTTTTCAAAATTCAGACTGCTACATGTCTTTCAGAAAGGAAACAAAATGAATGGGGTGCTTAGCAACAGACCAAATACTTGAAAGTCGGCTTCTCTCTCTCAGTCATTTAGAAGGTGTGAGCCACCATTACATTGTACATAATCACATTCAGCACAATCCACTGCTAAATCTACACCACTTGCATGACATATTAATCTCCATGGATTAGCAAGCCTCAAGACACCTTCCAGCACCCTGAGCCTATGCCAGGTTGTCAAGGTGCACTCCGACATTAGGTGCATGTCCTAACAAAGAGGCTTGGCAGCTTTGCCCAGGTTGTCATTACTTTATAATCAGTCTTAATTTAAACTTCTTCTAGTTTAACATAGCAGTTACCTTACATTTTTCATATTTAGTATTAGGAAGTTTGTTTGTGTCCCCATAAAGTACCACAGTGCTACATAATATTTTCATATTAGTATTTTATATTACATGTTGGTACTTCATTCCAGCAAACCATAAGACAGGAACAATACATATATTGGCACAAAGTTAATAGATCCTCACCAAGTAAAGCGAACCAATGAAAAGTCAAGTTATTTTATATTATTTGGGGTTGTGAATTGAGACACTTTCATCATGAGTTGGAATCTAATTCATATCGTAACTGGACAGAACCATGGAAGTAGAATATCTGTTGGCTTGTCACAGACAATGTGGCTATCAGGTCCCATTACGGCTATGTTAGGACAATAGGAGTGTAGAGTTTTGGCGAGAGAAGAGTGGCCAAATCTTATGAAAGCTGGGATAATAAAAGGGGAAGGGAGAGAGCCGAGGAAAGGTGGTTGGGTGAAGAGGTCTGAGATTGCGGCAAAAAGGAGAGAAGGCTGTAGAGGTGGATGGAAGAGAGGGTAGAAGAAGTGAAAATGAGATGAAGTAGTGGTCTGAGAAGGAAAGGGGGCGATAGGAGGGGAAGGACAGCAGTTTCCGGAAAAAGCTGGAGGCCAGCTATGTGAGTAGGAGGCGAGGGGGAGAGTTGGAGACAGAAAGAATCGAGGAGAGGGAGGAACCCAGCAGAATGAGTCGAGTTAAAGAAATGAATGTTAAAATCGCCTAACAAAATGATAAGAATAGAGGTGGTGATAGGAGAGGAAGATGTTAAGCTCGTCAAGGAAGTGAGCACAGTGACCAGGGGGTGATAGAGAACAATAAAGGAACAGAGGACAGGGAGAATACAATTATATAGAGAGAGCAGGAGGAAGGAGCTGAGGATAGGGGGGGGGCATGAATAGAGATCAGGTTGGAAGGGTTAAAAGTGTGCTGGCAAGAGATTTTGCAAGCGTGAGAGGACAGGATGACTGGGCTAGCAGAGAAAGTCATAGTCGATGGGATCAAAGTCTTCTTCTACAGTAGTTCATACTGTGAGACATCCAGTGTGCCTTTAAATTACATTAAATCAAATGCTGACATTTAAAGAGCACATCAAGAAGCTGAATAAGGAAGTGGTTTATCAAGGTGCTGCTGGCATCTTGATCTTTCTTGACGATTGTATTCACTGTCACCTTGCTCTTCTTGACCTCAGGATCATCTGGGCATATTGGGGAGAGTTCAACGAGAGGATTTGGCCATTCCTGCTCTGCTCTTTGGAGAAAAACTGGGCCACTGCTCTGACTCTCACACTTCAGGAAGACATCAGCTGTCAGACCCCTTGAGGCATGGTCTGCAGGGTTGACCTTGGTGTGAACATGTCTTCACTGTGTGACATCTGACGCTTCTGTGATTGTGCTTACCGGTTTGCCACAAACGTCTGAAATCTTTTGGTTTTACTCTTGATGTACTTCAAGACAGATTCACTGTCTGTCCAAAATGTAGATTTCTCCAGTGGAAGCTGTAGCTCTGTAGCCAGCATCCTTTCAGCACACACTGCCAGCACTGCTGCAGTGAGTTCCATTCTTGGGATTGTCATCTGTTTCAACGGTGCTACTCTTGCCTTTCCTACTATAAAAGCTAAGTACACGTGATCTTCAGAATTTGTCAGTCTCAGGTAACTTACGGTGCTGTAGCATGATTCACTTGCATCACAAAAGTGGTGCAGTTGGGCTGACTTGATCTGTCCAAAGTTCTTTGGCTTAACGCACCTGTCGATGCTGAAGCTCTCCATCTGCTGTAACCCTACCAGCCATCTTTGCCATGGTTGGATGTAGGCCTCTGGAATTTCATCATCCCATCCATAGTTGAGCTTGCCTAACTCATGCAAGATGTGCTTTGCAGTGAATATGAACAGAGCTAGAAATCCAAACGGATCATACACAGAACTAACTGTAGACAGAGTACCTCTCCTGGTAAAGGATTGATTCTTCATGGACACTTGAAACTTGAAGGTGTCCTCTTCTACACACCACTGAACCCCCAGGGCTCGTTCTAAAGGAAGGTGCTCTTTGTCCAAATCAAGGTCCTTCACCTCCTTGGCTCTCTCTGCCTCTGGAATCGAGGCCAACACAGCTCGGCTGTTACTGATCCATTTCGTCAAACAAAACCACCCTTTGCACAGGCAGTCTTGAGTTCCTCGCATAATGCTATGGCTTGCCTTTGAGTTGGTACAGACTTCAAGCAGTCATCTACACACAAGTTGTCATTGATGGTGTCAATTGCCTCAGCTGAGAAGCTGCTCTTGTTGTCCTCTGCAGTCTTCTTCAGGGCATAACTAGCACAACTGGATGAGGATGTAGCCCCAAACAGATGCACTGTCATCCTGTACTCGGTAAGGCTCTGACTGACATCACCTCCTGGCCACCACAGAAAGCGGAGAAAGTCTGTGTCTGTTGGTGTTACCTTGACTTGATGAAACATGCCTTCTATGTCTGCCATCATGGCCACTGGTTCTTGCCGAAGCGGATCATGACACCCAGCAGTGTGTTTGTGAGATTGAGACCTTGTATGAGTTGGTCGTTGAGTGATGTTCCCTGAAAGGATGCAGAACAATCAAAGAATCAAAGACCACTCGGATTTTCCCTTTCTTGGGGTGGTACACCCCATGGTGTGGTATGTACCACACCCTTCCATCATTCACGCTTAGCTGCTCCTCTGGCACAACTTCAGCATGTTCATTTTCTATAACAGCTTCTAAGAACGTTTTATAGTCCTCATGGAACTTCGAATCTTTGCTGAACTTTCTTTTGAGTGACATGACACGCTGCTCAGCAAGATGATGGTTGTTTGGCATCTGGATCTCATTTTTCTTGAATGGCAGTTGCAGTTGATAATGCCCCTCGCTCACCTCAGCAGAACTTGCATGATGCTCATGAATCTTTTGTCTTCGAAGGATATCTCTGCCTTTTCTTCATAGCTTCTTTCAGGGAAGTCATGGTTATACTGCTGCAGAAGCTCATTCAAATCCGCAACTGATATGCGATTGCTAAACACACCTTCACATGTGTTGCTACCATGTAGTAGACCATTTACAACCCATCCCAGTACAGTTTTAACGGCATAGGGCCCATTGCCCTGGCTGTTAATCACCTTCCACGGTTCCATTAATTTTGGTGCATTATCCCAATTTGCAGTCCAATGTCGGCATCGATGTAAGATAACTCAACCTCTTTCAGATAACTCCATTTCTTTACTGCTTCTTTGTGGCAGAGGGTCCCGCCCCTGTGTGTATTTTTGTGTTATATCTTGCATGTTCTGTGTTAAATGTTGGTGTATAGACATTGGTACACAGGATATAAACGGGTCTGTGTTTCACAAGTGTTAGTAATATAGATTTGTATTTAGGCACGAGGATTGCATATCACTTCACGTGCAGGTAATATGTGATCACGGGTAGAATGCACAGATTAGTTCACATGCAGTTGTACCGAGATTCCAAATTGAATGATTGATTAGCAATCGGGTCTTGGTATAACTGCATAAAAGGAGCAGTTTTCACTCACTCGGGGTTGGGTGTTCGTGTTGTGGAGAACGGGAGGAGAAAGGAGTTTTTGTCTTGGTAAAAGTAAGCAACTGCTAGACGTGCGGGTCCTACCAGCATGAAATTATTTGTTTATTTATTTACTTGTTTGTTTGGTCCTTGTGCCTTTTTGTTTGTGTGTTTTGTTTAAACTATTTATTTTATTATGATTTAATAAAGAACCGAGCGCAGTCGCGTCTCGGTTTACACCGCAGCAGCTTGTCTGTGTATCCCTTCCTGGTCCGTGACGTCACCCTCAAGCCATCCTGTCACATATGGTGTCAGAAGAGGGACAAAACGCCTCCAGCAGCTGGACCAGGAATACTGCGGGGGTTTTGTAATTTTGTGAAGAGTGGAGAAAGGAGGAGTGTTTTTGTGTGTTTTTAAAGGGAAAAAAATGGGGAAAAGTAGCCAGAGGAGAAAGCAGCAGCAGCAACAACAACAGCAGCAGGAGGCGCAGCAACAGCAGTGCGGGCTGTTCGCAAGTCCCGCTGGGTCCTTACCACGCTGGACGCCTGCCTCACCTGCCTGAAGGGTGAGGAGTTGTGCTTCACAGTTGGTGAGGTCGGGCACGTGGCAGCCGACCAACCCCTCCATGGCAGGAGAGGAAGGAGACTGAGCGTCCAGCAAGGGTGAGAGGGACCCGCATCCTCTGAGGCGGAAGAATCCTGTCTCCTCTGAGGGGATCTGGGACTGGCTGGCGGAGCCTGAGAGAGATATCGTGGATGTCTTCCCTGCTGTGATCATCCTCCTGTGGGCGAGAGATGGGGGCGCTGGGAGGCCTGGGAACAGAAACACCACCCAGCATCCCTCCCAGATATCGCAGCCATGGTGCTCAACTACCTGGCTGCAGATATGGAAGGGGCCCCGCTGCTGTTTCCAGCGCCAGAAGGAGAGGAGCCATCGCTGCCATTTCCAGCCCAGAGGTCGAGGAGCCCTCGCCACTGTTTCCAACGCCAGAAGGAGAGGAGCCATTGCTGCCGCCTCCAACGCCAGAGGGAGAGGAGCCATTGCTGCCGTCTCCAACGCCAGAAGGAGAGGAGCCATTGCTGCCGTCTCCAGCGCCAGAAGGAGAGGAGCCATCGCTGCCATTTCCAGCGCCAGAGGTCGAGGAGCCCTCGCCACTGTTTCCAATGCCAGAGGGAGAGGAGCCATTGCTGCCGTCTCCAACGCCAGAGGGAGAGGAGCCATTGCTGCCGTCTCCAGCGCCAGAGGGAGAGGAGCCATTGCTGCCGTCTCCAGCGCCAGAGGGAGAGGAGCCATTGCTGCCGTCTCCAGCGCCAGAGGGAGAGGAGCCATTGCTGCCGCCTCCAACGCCAGAGGGAGAGGAGCCATTGCTGCCGCCTCCAGCGCCAGAGGGAGAGGAGCCATTGCTGCCGCCTCCAGCGCCAGAGGGAGAGGAGCCATTTCTGCCATCTCCAGCGCAGAGGGAGAGGAGCCATTGCTGCCGTCTCCAACGCCAGAGGGAGAGGAGCCATTGCTGCCGCCTCCAACACCAGAGGGAGAGGAGCCATTGCTGCCGCCTCCAGCGCCAGAGGTAGAGGAGCAATTGCTGCCATCTCCAGCGCCAGAAGGAGAGGAGCCATTGCTGCCGCCTCCAGCACTCCGCCTCCTTCCCGGTCCGTGACGTCACCGCCGAGCCATCCTGTCACATTCTTGAATGGGGATATGCTCTTTCATGACCGGGATTTTGTCTTGGGTGAACAACTCTGGTAGTTCAATGAATTATTTACCTTCTAGACTGCATACTTCAATGCCAGTCACAATGGAGCGGTTGACTGGTTTTTCTTGTCCCATAGTACGCAGCAAGATTCTGGTTCTTTTTCCTTTACATTCAACTGTTTTCTCAGAGCTTCGGTGCAGAAGCTTGCACTGCTTCCTGGACCTAGGAAAGCATGTGTGTGAAGGACTTTGTTCGAATTGGATACCTTCACCTGCACTGGTATGATGGAAAGAGTAGTGTGGTCGCCGCCCCAGTGTGGCCTTGCGTCTCCAGCGAGACCAGTGCACTGCTCACTGACGTTTTCTCTGTTCTTTTCTTCCATCACCTTTCCTGTAGCCTTCTTCCTTGTTTCTCTGTATGTGGAGAATAGTTGGATGCCTTTGTGAGCACACTTTCATACAGTCATACGGTTCTGATAGTCTCTGCTTAAATGGCCCTTGGTGAAACAGCCACAGCAGATGCAGTTCTTTTCAAAAATACAATCTTTTCTTCATGAAGCTTTCTGTTCAGGTCTTAGCACGTCTCTGTTGTGTGGTTTCCATTGCAGAACAAGCAGGGTTTGTGGATAGTGGTTGTAGTGTGAGGTGTCTTGTATGGCTGGCTTGATTTGTTAGTTGTAACTGTGTCTTCGGATGTTGCTATGGTAGCAAAGCTGCTCCTTTGTTGGCCATTCCAAAGTTAGACTTGGAGAAGCTTGATTTGGAGCTGAAGTTTGTTGGTACTTTGCCGTCTTTCTTTAGTGTGATGTCGTGGATGTCTCCGAACCGTGGATCGGAAGCCATCTTTGCCTGTCTTTCTATGAAGTCCACCAACTGCTTGAACCTTGCTCTTTTGTCGTTACGCTCTTGGTAACCATATGCAATTGACCTCCACCTTTCTCTCAGCTTGTACTGCAGTTTTGAAACCACTGACCGCATGTTGAGAGGTTGTTCATCTCCTTCAGGGAATCAATGTCCAGCATTGTGTTACAACATCCCCTGAGAAAGAACGCATAAGATCGCAATGCATTTTTGTCTTCTGGTTTAATCACACTCCAGTTCAATGCCTTTTCCTGGTAGGCAGTTGCAATCAGTGTTCCATTTCCAAAGTTCTCCTTTAACAACTTCTTTGCTTTCCTGTAACCTCTGTCAGGTTCCATGTGTTGGTAACTTCTTACAAGAGCTCTTGATTGGCCTTCAGTAAATTGTTTTAAGAAGAATAACCTGTCACGGCTGTTGTGCTATGCCATGCTCAAATGCTCTGATGAAGTTGAGATAATGCAATGGCTCTCCTTTAAAGACTGGAATGTCTCTAGAGGGCAGTAGTGAGAGTTGTTGTTCTCCAACCAGCATCTCTGTAATGTCGTTTTGCCTTTGCAATATCTGGCATAGATCTGACGGCCTATCAGTACGAAGACCAATACCAGGGTGGTTGGCAAATCTGTAGCCATCTCCATCAGCTCTATGAGAAGTGCCATCTCTCCTTTTCTTGTAGACTGTTGCTGTAAAGCCTTGGCTCTTACATGTGGCACTTGATATTGAGACTTGGCCTTTACATGTTGTGTCTGACTCGAGGGGACCCAGCACACCAGCTCTGGGTCCTTTCTTGGGAACAACATAATCTGCATCTTCAAGCTCATCTGGTTCAACACCATCTTCCTCTTCCTCCTCCGCACCATCATGCATGACATTAGAGGACCTGTGCTGCATAGAATCATAGTACTCATTCATTCTGTCTGATCGAGCACTGTACACTTGAGGGAAGTCTACAACATCTAACGCCTTGATTTTGGCAGTTGAGACTGCAATGTCGGTTTCTACTGCCAATCTCTTCTTCAATTGTAGTTCAGATTTCTTTAGTTGTATTTCAGCTTGCATTTCAGCTTCTTCCTTTTCTAGAGCTTGCCTTTGCTCCAATGTGGCAGCATGCGCCATCAGAGCCGCGTGCTCAACTTCAACTTGGGCTCTCATGTGAGTGGATGAGGCTGTTGATCTTCTGCTGGCAGAGCTTTTACTTGATTTTCCACTGGAGGCCACAGAAACGTTATCATGTTGGTTTCCTGCACCAGTGCCGCCTGTAATGGTTGTTCTACATGTTGATTTTGTTCTGTGTTGACTGGAAATGGTATTTCTGCAGTCAATTCAGCCACCTTTTCCTGGAATCTCTTTAATTTGTCCACTTTTGGCTGATACCAGTTGTCATGGTCCTGCTCTCTCTCTTCTTTAGACAGTAACTCTTGTACTGAACGATGGAGTGCAATGAAATCTTTAGCCAGGTCATTGAATGTTTTCATGTGCTTCCAGATGATCAATGAATTCTGGTAGAATTCAAAGAGTGGTTGAATGACATTCTTGGTGCTGGTGAGCTGAGCCAGTTTTGCCTTCCTGGCATTCTTTAGATTGGCAATTTTCTCATCCATAGCTTTTTCAGTAAGCTTCACGTTTCTCTTTGGTCTCTCTTCTTTCAGAGACATTTTAATGGGAGGGCCAGAGCGAGCACAGAGCGACAGAGCGAGTGACACAATGACACAATCTTCTCCCGTATTTCCACACATGACCACAATCATCAATCCACTTCAGTTCAAATCCTCATTAGGCAATTCATTCGATACTCCACATGAATCACAATGAATGCACAACTCCACCACAATCCAACCACAATCCACCACTTCCACAATTCCAATACAAGTTCCAAACGATGCAATGCAATTCTATATTTATGCCATGAAGTCTTCATTCCTTCAAGGCAATCCAAGCAAAGCAATTCATTCCACTTTCAATGATACCGTTCCCGTATCAGATAGTTTTTTAACTTTTGTAGTGGCTTCAAAACAATGATCCTATTAGCCACATCTATTAGACGCCAAAATACAGGTAAGCTATGGTTCCAACTCGTTTCCATTAATCCATGAATGCAATAAACAACTTGAGAGATTTCTTGTTTGCAATGATCACACATTTATTTTACTCACAAAGTCCACTTTGGTTGTCACACAGCTCCAGGGTTGAATAATGAAGGCATTGATTGTTTCCAGGTTATTGAACAGATTCCAGGATGATACTGATGGCAAAATAAACTCAAAAATAGCACAAAAAATGGTCTAGTAAAATAGTAAATCAAAGGATATAATAAGAAACAAATAACACGGTAAACACAGCTCTATTCACACGGTTCAAAAACTGTAGCTCAACTCGGTGTCTAGCTCAGCCACCTGTAGCAAATTAGCGACTGCGCCATATTCCCAGTTAACCCCTTAAATGTGGTTCTAAGTGGTAGTAACATAAATGGCCAGCAGGTGGCACAATAACCAAAATAAAATGGGGTTTCCATAAACATAAACATATTTCCTTTTCCTAATAATACCTTGTAACAGGGGAGATCTGGACTGACTATTTGGCACATCCAGACACTGCAGGTAGAGGGCAGCAGTCTCGTGGGATCCGCCTGTCAGTCATGGCGATGACACGGAGAGGTGGGGAAGAGGGTGTGTGTGCTTTCCTCTCTCTGAGTGGCTGAGGGCGGGCCTTGGGAGACTGCTCGGCCCATAAGAACTGGCTTGGTTGTGCATTCGGGTGGCCGTGTTTAGGAGCACACTGACACTGACAAAAGACGCCAGGTTATTTTTAAACAAAACGAGGCAAACCTGGCTGGGGAAAACAGCCGGCCTTAAAATAATTTAAAGCGAAAATAAATAAAGAAATCACCACGCACCGACGGGACGTGTTTCAGTTATCGGGAACTCCGCCACCCCAGTGTATATAGGCACGACTGAGTGTAGGACGGAGACCCGTGCTGACCGGCTTAGCGGCAGTGGGTGCACTGCATAAGCAGCACTTTTGTTTGTAGTTTTATTACTGTGTTTTATTTTCCCTTTTCTTTCACCTTTGGTTTTCATTATTATTTACGAGCACTTGTTGTGCCTGTACCTGTATTGGTATCACCGTGGTTCTGGTTACTGTTGTCAGGATCCAGTCCACGGACAAGAGCGCCATCTACTGGACAAAATAAATCAGTGCGCCTGAGCGGCGTTACAAATAAAGTACTGTCTCCTTGTGTCAGTGAATTGCCCACCACCCTTCCACATAGCTACATACATTTCATACACAATTCTAATACATTTTCTTTTATGTCAAAAATGGCTCTTACAGTCTTAATCTGTAACTCTTTCTGGTGTAGGACACATTCTTTCTCATTGAAAGTAAGTGAGTCATGCTTGGAAAGATATAAAGGGGTTAAATTTAAAAAAAATAGTTAGTGGTTTTAATAATCTTCATCTCTTTCCCCATATATGACACATATTCACTTTAAAAGACCGGTTTAGTTACCCTTGCTGAGCCCGTTGCCATGCCAGCTACACACCGTTGCTCTCATTAAGGTGTCCCCTAAAGTTGTAATATCCTGTTCTGAGAGTCCCTGTTTTAAGGTACTGTACTTATGCAACTATTTTTGTACATTTAGCTTTGTAATTGTTAGTTCTAATTTAGATTAGCTATGTGAGCTGGCGGGAATGTCTCTGCCCTGCACACGCAGCAGGAAGGCAAAACTGAGGCACTCGGCTTCAAAGGAACCGCGGCATTTGAGAGTGAAGCCTGTCACCTGAGTGAAGACAGACAGAGAAGACCAGAGACAACAGAAGTTGAATTGTCATTTTTTCAACCTAGTAGAGGAGAAGATAACCTTGTATTTATCTGTTTATTTATTTATTTATTTATTTATTTTTCCTAGATAATTTTACCACAGTTTAGAGACAGGGAAGGTTACCAGTGTTGCCAAGTCTCACGAGAAAAGAAAGCTGCACTGCCTTTCAAAACAAGCCCAAAACAAGCGCAACCAATGTTAGAGTATGGGTGTTTATTCAAATTTCAACCCGCGACTCTCAATAGCGGCTTATTATAAGTGGACTTGGCAACTGTGAAGGTTACCTCAGCCACCAGTTTCAATTGGACAGCAGCGATCAGAGGAGGTTCGTGCTGCAGAGATTCTCTCCTTTCTTTTAAGTTGTATTGGATTTACTGTTGTGTTAAATATTTATGATGCTGTGAAAGGGTGGTGGGTAATTCACTGACACACGGAGACACAGGTGATTTTGACAGCACCGCACAGGTGCCCAGTTTTATTTTAGTGGGGCAGTTCCACGTTCTGGCCCGCAGAGGGCACTGTTGTCTGTGGTCTGCTTATCAACAATGATAGACAGAACCACAGAGATACCAGGGTGGTACCTTTCTAAATTATAGGCGCACTCGCAGGTGCTCAAACAAAAAATAAGCAAAACGAGAAAAGAACAAAGAAAATAAAACACAGTAATCAAAACTACAAACAAAGGTGCTGCACTCGGCAGCTTCACCCCGACCGTCGCTACCCGCACGGTCCGGGTCTCCGTCCTACCCTTGCCGCTCCCTCAGACTGCTAAAACAAATACTGATGGGGTCTGCCCACAGTTTCCCCGCTAACCCTGTTCCCTTTCTTTTCTTTTTTTATTTCTTTTGGGGTTTTCCTCCCCGGCCGTGTTCGGGATCGGGACCAGTGCGTCCGCACGTCTGTTTTTCTCTCAAAAGGGCAGACCTGAGGGAACAGCAGAATGTTATTTTATAGGGCCAGCAATCCCCCAAGACCCGCCGCTCAGCCATTCAGAGAGAGGGAAAGCCCGCACACACACTCTCCCACCTCTCCGTGTCACTGCCATGACTGACAGGCGAATATTGACGGGCTGCTGCCCTCTTCCTGCAGCACTTCGAACACATCAGAAGAGTCAGTACAGGTCTCCCCCTGTTACAGATGCAAACAAAACAATCAATACGTTCATTTGTAGTTTTATTTGGTCAGTTCTGAGAGGGCATCAACAAGTTGTTGGTATATATGTTGTTGCACTGTTTTGGGCGATCGAGCTGGCTCATGGACATCCAGTTCACCAACTATATTCATTAACATGGAGGACGGACACGCGTTGTCTTCGGACATAGCTGGGATCAAAAAGCACGGGAATTAATTCAGTTAGACATTTAAGCAGCTCACTGTTTAACTTTAGCGTAGTTTTTACAGCAAGGGTATTCTCAAACAGCTGCTTTAATAATATAACAAGGGCATAACGAAGTTCATGGTAAGTGGTTTTATACAGAACTGTAGAGATATACAACATGACAGTCCAGACACAGCAAAAAACAATAATAAAAAAAGCCGCCCGCATTATCTTAAGGTGCACTACACCTAGGGTGACCAGATAGCAAGGATGAAAAATCGGGACACTTTCTTTCAGTTGGTGAGAGGAGGAAAGAAACCCTGTGAACTACTGCACAATGCAAGTGACGCAAACTATGTATCTTTCTTCTGTAGATAAGCTTTTTTATTCCTTTGCCTTCCTGTGTGCATTGCACTTAGGCAAAAACAAAAACTTAGAGAAATATAATTTTAAAAAAAATAAATACTCCAAAGCGGTTAACTTTCTTGTTTACTGTTCAGATGACAACGATGTTTTAATCAGCCTATCAGTGCATCTGTACTGGCTTTTCTGTGACCTGCTGTACTGTACGTAGCAGGTGGGACAAAGTCAGTGCTGCATTGTTTTGATTTAAGTTGCTAAAATCTAGTTTTCACCATTAGACGTAAAATACCAAAAATGGACGACAAAGTAAAAACAAGCAATGTATATTTCAGCTGAGGATCGTGTCAAAACATTTCCCAAAGAAACTGTACATGCAGATGGAGGTAACTGTTTTGCTCATCTTGTAATGTGACTTAAAGAAACTTCGATCAATCGCTATTTAGCTTCAGAATCACACATTAAACAAAAGGCTACTACAGAGGCTGCTGAACAGAATGAAAAACAAACAGCTTTCAGAAAATAAACTGGAAAGTCAGCGCAGACAAAAAAGTATTCCTGTGTTGGTTGTTCCCAAGTTAAATCAGCACTACAGGTACAATCAAGCACATTTTATTTACACTCAATTTACCTTCTCTCAAAACTGTAGCTAATCTATATCATTAACACAAACATACCAGATTCGTATGTAGAAGCCAGGGTTCAATTAAAAAAATCTAAGGCTATTTCTGACTTGCAGTCGGATATTGAGGAGACAAACCAAAAGAGGAAAAGAAGGTATTCTCAGATGTGACCACTAACTCATTATTAATGCCCAATTGTAATGCTTTTATGATGAGTATAATAATAATCCCAGGGAACCTGTCTTAACTTTACAAGACACACTGTATTAACTGAAAACTAAAAGTTTTATGAATGGTAGCAGTTTGCTAAATTAAGTAGTTGTCAATTAAAACTATTATGAATATCTGATTTATGATTTGTTATTTTGAAGATCAAACCAGAAGTATTTCTCATCAGATGACGATGAGGAGTTTCCAAATCCACCAGGTCGAATTATCAGAAATCAAAAGCAGTTGCTACCTCAACCCCCACCTGTGCCACCTGTACTTCAAACTTTGCTACCAGCTCCGACAATCACAACTCCATTCACACCCCAAAGAGATGTCTTACAAAGTCCCTCCACAACACTGCTGCCATCAACAACCAGCCAGCAAAGAACAGGTAACAGCTAGATGTTCTTGCCATGGAAAATCTTCTTACCAGAATCATGACTGATTATATCTAATATGCAGAAGTGGGGCAAAAGTAACGATATAGTTATTGCATATAGAACATAGTTTAATTTCAAGCATCATTTTGACTGTTTACAGTCAAAAACACAAATAACACAGAAAACTTTTGCCCCGCTCTGTATGTACACCCCAGCTGTCTTTTAATTGGTTGGTTACCCCTGTGTGTACATTTTATTTTACCCTGAATACTAGATTTCAGCAATAAAGAGCTGCATCTCTTATCTTTTTCAGGTTTTGTGAGCAATGTCTTCCCATGTCTGGAAGAAATTAAATGTCAAGTAACCCAGAATACCCGTCTTCAAGGGTTGCTGGATTCTGGCGTGAGAGGAGAAGCAGACCTGCAGCTCCCAGGCTGTGTGCAGCTTCCCCTTGATACAATGGCAGCTGTAGACAACCTAGAGGAAAAACTGTACAAATGTAGAAACTTTGAAGCTGCTGGATGTGCTTATGCCTGTGTAAATCTTTTCATTGATTTTGGGGGTTTTACATGCTGTAGACCAGGGGTTCTCAAAGTTTTGGTGATGGAGGGCCATTTTCCAGAGGTTGCATTGGATGAGGGGCCGCACAAGAAAATGTAGCCAACCACTCATGAAACCGAAATATGTCCAAAATCATACCTTTTTTTTAATTTCCTATACATTTTTGCTTTTAATTTAGGAATGTATATGGACTTGTACAACTAACCACTTCACTAAGAGCTGAATGTATGTAGAGTGAACTCGGCTTAATGCAAATCTCTGGGGACCATACAAATAGTTTGAGATGTGCAAAGTTTGAATTAAATAAATTATGTAAATTGACCCATGGTGTGGACATTTAGAGCTATTTCCATAGTAAATGTGCAGAAATAAAACACAGACGTTACTGCATTTTACCTTGATGTTTTTATTTATTTTTTCTTTCTGAATACAACTAAATAATCACACATTTCTATTTAAAGTGCAGCATTAATTATTCATAAATTCTCTGCCATTACATTGGCGCTTTTTATGCAATTACATACGATTGCTACGTAACATCCTCCTAGCTACTGTACTGTAGCCTAACTGTAGTCGTATTCAGAAACATTGTACAAAAAAGTAAATGGAACAGTAACAATTTTAAACTGTAGCCGGGTACTGTTACTGCAGTAGTACTTTCCCAAACAAAAGATCCAAGAACACCAAAACTACAAAACTGTACAAAGAGCATTTTCCCGATGTAGTTGAAGCTGAATACAGTTTTGCTCTTAAAATAATAATAAAATCTACTAAAGTCACTAAATGGCTTGCGATTTACGATTTCGTGAGCTACCACATAGCTATCTCGTGTGGCAGCTTCACTTGCTTTACTTACATTTTTGAAAATGGATTGTTGAGCTGATAGTTCTCTTCGTAGCTGTTCAAGTTTTTTCTTTCGCTGATCGTCCACAATACGATTGTGAGAGCCGTGATTTGTCTCATAATGACGTTTCACATTGTACGCTTTCATGACAGATATCTGCTGTTTACAAATCAAGCACAGTGCTTTTTCACCATTTCTGATAACGAAGTAGGAACTACTCAGTTTTTCTTGAAAAGTTCTCCTCTCCTCAACGATGGAACGTTTTTCTTCGAGGGTCCATGTTTTTTTCCTTCAGCGCGGCAAATCTACTGTGCACTACAGGCCTATAGGTGCCGTTATTTTTTTTTTAATGGGACAGTGCACATATAATGACTGTAACAACTTAATTAATAAAATTGGCTTGAGAGGGTCCAGATTTGATCCAAAACATGTTAAAAATGTATGTTAGGGATCTTTAATGAACTTTGATGGTTGTGTATAATCAATTTCCCCCAAATTACATGCGCAATTTTTTACATAAAATGTTCAGAAAATGTAAAAATAAAGTGGTCAGAAATCGGGGGTTTGAGGGTGTGCTTTGTGGGGCGCACCAAACGTCCTCGTGGGACGCATTTGGCCCGCGGGCCGCACTTTGGGAACCCCTGCTCTAGACACATACCAGGCCACTTTGACTTTTCCACTTCACAATATACAGCCCATGTTCAATAGCACCCACCCCAGTTTCATGTGCCCAGTACACCACCAATGAATAAGATACCCTGACATAAGTATACTTTTATTTTACAAAATAAAGAAATGGGTAACATAACATTGTCCTTCAATGGTTTGTTACCCATAATCCTTCTGCAATCTGGGGTAATGTCACTGTATGCAGTAAAAGTCACTTGTTTTTCATAATATTTCGACCTGTGAATCTGATAGCTTTAGATTCACTGCTAAAAAGACAATGGTTTTGAGTTGTTCTGAGTGTCCTGAATTCAAAAATACCAAATATGCGCACCTTTATATAGCTTTTCAGGCGTTTACATGCCCTAGACCAGTGGTTCTCAACCTTTTGGGGTGAGCGGACCCCTTCTGAACCTCCAAGAATTTCGCGGGTCACCAGGTACTACTATCATAGTGACACACAGTCACTATACAAGGACATTCGATTAATTTTGCTTTACACTATAGTGCGGCAATTGAGAACGATGCCATATGGGAAACTGATTAACTTACCTAATGATGGCTGGTGCTGTTTTGTTCCGTGACGACTAACTTTAAAGCACTGTCACGTGAAAGCTCTGTTAGACTGTCTTACTCCTTTGATGTCAAGTTTATGTGCATTTCACTGTCAGTGTTCACGAATGGGTTTCTAATCCACTCGTTCTTTGAGTCGTTTCTAAGTGGCACCGAAGATTAGCTAGCTTCAAAGTTTCGTTCGACAACACCTCGTAACATACAACACGCAGCGGTCGCAGCTCCTCTTCACTACCGGTACAAGTAAATCTCATTTCCAAGTATGTATCGCTGTATATCTGCATGCTGCAGGGTTTCACCTGATACTCCACCAGTGACGGCTCGTGACTTTTTTGACAGGCGAGGCACAAATCACTAAATAGTTATTACCACCCACCTACTCAATGGCTAACGCACTAAAAGTAAATGTATTTTGTTCAGCTGATTTCATTATGCCTCCACTCAGAGCATTTTAATGCATTCAAATAAGACTGCACTGTAAAATATATCCCCATCAATTAAAAAAGCAACATTAGCACTGTAAACAGCACACGACTTTCAGAATTGCGAATACAAGTATTCATAATCAATTCACAAATCAGAAACTTATAACCACATATTATTTAGTTCCACAAGTCATTGAGTGACACCAGCGTGGAACATTTGCTATAAAGACATACAACATCACAAAATCATTAATTCAAAATGAACAAGGCAGCTTGTCATGTCGTGGCAAGAAATTGACAGTTTTACTTCATTAAAAGAGATGTAACCTTGTCTTATTTAGTTGAAAGAAGTAAACATGGCCAACAATAGTTTGTTCACAACACTGCCTTCCATTTTATTGACTCCTTGCCGCGTTCGTTTACCGTCTTTCACTCGCTTTCCTGTTAAAAGTTTTTTATCCAGTGACTGATACCTCCCACAGCGGGATGAACCACAAGGGGTTGTGTCTAACGTGCGGCAAGTTGCAGCGTGTGACGTGATTTAATCACCAGCCTAAACACGGTACACGCTGCGCTAGTGTAATACAGCAGCACGTGCTATGTTCTGCCAAAGACAATTTGCCTTGTGAAATTGGGCTTGCGGGTGCAAGGAGGCAATTTTTATTTTATTTTCCCGTGAACCACTACCTTAGACTGACACCAGGCCACTGTCCTTTCCACAAAAATATATATAACCTATACATAAATCAATAAATACTAATCAAAATTGTTTTTTTTCCAAGAAAAGAAAAAAATAGAAAGAAATCAAATGTTTTTAAAACGTAGAACAGCAACTGCAAACAAGTATGTTTTTATTTATTTATTAACATGTTTTTCATAAGGACGATCAGCACTGAGTGAGCATTTTTGATGACGTACCATGTATGTGCTTAGCAGTCTAGGGGTTAATGATCATTGATACAATTTTTAATAAAAATACAAACAAAGTTCTTGTGAATCAAATTATATTAACAAAACAACATTTTAGTTTAGAAAAAAAAGTATTGCAACTGACACCATTGTAATTTGTGCGCATTGCTACACAAAATGCAGTCATGAAAAACTCACTTGCTGTTGATTTCAGTTGGTTTGCGTTATTTTGCGAATTGCTTTTGCCACTGGGGTCTTGGTGCCGTTGCTGATCGGTCACCTGAAGAAGAAAGCTTCTCTAGAAGTTACACTAGGAGGGCCACCAACCAAATCCACCTGGGAGCCCAATCCTGTTAGATTTTGGCAAAGCGGTCTGGAAACGTGTATAGAATCCGTAAATATTCTCATACTAGATTCTTTTTTTTTTTTTTTTTTTTTTTTAATGCCAGCAGCATTGTGAAGACAACATTTAATGGGAATGACAAGGATGTCATTTGGGGATTGACTCATTTTGGTGTTCACGGTGGTTTTTTGTTTAAACTGTTTATTTTGCTATGTGGCCGTTGTTTTTGTTAATCCTTCTGATTTATTTTTGGATTTAAAATAAAAACGCGCTAGTGCATCAAATTTAGCAAACATTGTACATCTAAATTATCAAACGAGTAATGCAAACGAAAACAGCTCCATGCATCATGTCTCAACTAACTTCCAAAACAAAATATTTCCGGTACCGTACAGTAAGTTATTAAGCTTTTAATAATACAATTTCATTTAATTACACCCACTTCAATTGTACAAAATGTGGAAAAGTCCAAGGGGGGTGAATACTTATGCAAGGCACTGTACATTACTATAGGGTTTTATAGTAATATTATAGTACTTTTTTGTAAGGGATAGGGCCACTGCCGACTTTTAATGCATAAGAGAAAATGAAATCTGGAAAAAGAAAAATATCAACAACAAAAAAAGGACTTGTAAGAATTTAATGCATGTTTAAAGCCTTGTTTGTTTATTACAACTGTGAGCAGAACTAGTGACGATTACACACTGTGGTTATAAAACAGTTATGCAGTCCAGTGAAATGTCATTCCATCATCCCTAAACACTGCAGTAGTTTTGTAAGAAATAAACAAAAAGGAGCTATGCAACTCAGTGAAGCGTTTTAAATACCCTTTCCTTATAAAGAACACCTCATTCTGGGTTTTATATATTGTGTGATAAGATATAAGGGTAGAAGGCAAAAATCAGAGCATTTGTATACAAGGCTGACCAACTCTACAGAAGTGCAGACTTAAGGAGAGCTGAACCTGCCATAGAAGAGGATGTTGCGGGTTTTGTTGTGCCTAATGAAGAACAGGAATGGGTGGTCAGCATTGAAGTGTACAGGGATCCTCGCACAGCACACCATCATGATGGCCCCGGTGGCACCTGCTGCCTCTGTGCCCTCCTCATTCACCTCCACAAAGGACTTGTGCACCACCTTCGACAGCACCAGCTCATTATTGGACGACATGCCAGAGAAATCAGACTTGGTGACATCAAAGGCATCTACCATGCCCAAGCTGATCAGAACTGACTTGAGGTCATAGGTCTCCTCCAGCTTGAATTTTGGCAGGGTCACGATCACCTCATTGTTGTCCATCTTTTCTGGCTTAGTCCACTCCATGAGATTTTCAAAGGTGAGCTCCCTTTCAAGCTGCAGAAAGAAAGACCACAAACCCCTCGATATTTTCATAATATTAAAAGTCACATAGCATTGGTTTTAAATAGAAGCTTGCTGTTGTTCAGGGCAGTACAACTCCTAAATGGTACAAGCCTATCAAAATGACCTGTGCTTTAGCTGTAAGAGTGCTCTCTCCTCAACATCTCTCCACCTTGCACCAAGCTTACCTCTCACCTTTTGTGTTAGTGTCTCTGTGGGAGGAGCCTTTATCCTTTCTATCTTGGTTCTGCATACCACGACCCATCCTCAATAGGGGCAAGATTGTGTCAAACCTTCAATGCAAAGGGTCTTGATCTTACCTGCTGACGATGAGACCATTCTCCCACTCCCTGACGTCATTACTCTCGACAACCTATTGATATGCTTGACAATGTATTCTGTACTTTTATTCTGCATCTGACTGAAGAGCTCATCACTGGTGAACAAAAATACAGCATATTTTATGGTTGTAAGGAAACACTATCCATCTAGCCTCAACATTGTTCTCTCAGCTACATCTTCTGGTTCCATTTTGCACACAAGGTTTTGTTAAAGTTTTGGGAAGATGCAGGGTAAAACAGTGTGTTATTAGATAATAATTGTAGCTTCTAGTACATTTAACAATTTTAATATTTTAATATACTTATAATAGTTGTGTTAATTGCCTAACTATTTCTTGCTGAGAACTGAACTTTTTTTATACATGTATTGTCCGAGGACTTTTATCTGTTCTTTGTTAAGTAATGAGTTACTGAATGTCTGTCAAGTCAAGACAGGCCAAAATATATTCAAGGTCTAATGTTGGCAACAGGAGAGAGAAGGAATATTTATGGGAATGTGAATCAGGAAATAGTTGAAAGCAGTGCTCTAGATAAGATTTTGGGTCTGGGAGTAACTTACCCTCTAATTTTAACAGAGTAAAATGTGAGATTACTTTGAAGTCACGAGTAATCTTAATAATTACTTGTACAATCTTTAATGGTAATGGGGTAGGCATTAAAAATAAAAAAGAGCCTTCCATTTTAACTCCATGTTACTTTGAACTACTTTACAAACACACATGTGCTCTACAAGGTTCTTTAATCGGCTCAGTGCATTTTTTCAAGGTATCACACTGACTCTGCAAATTAATTATGTTACTTATATTTCAACATTAAATTCTTAAACTCAGTGAACATGTTAAAATTTCAATACAAAGCCATACAGATAAATAAGGAAATGCATTAATAAGTTATAAAACAGTTTAATAATTCAGGCACCTTTTATTAGTGGTTGCCTCTGACGATGGTTCCAGTTGGATTTGTAGTTGGTCTGGGGTGTTTAAACCTGTGTAGCTTGGAATTTCTTATTCTTACTGTGTTTGGCTGCAAAGACAACAGGGCTAGCCATAGATTGGATAATGTTTGCTGGTTTTGCTTGTGTACAGTTTCCTAGTAAATGAAGACATTGTATTCTGGGAGATGTAGTTGTTTTTGTGGACATTTTAGGGGAGGCAGACAAGTTGGACAGCAAAATTGCTAGGCGAATTTTTACACATTAAAATTAAATTTAGTGCGTATTTAGGATTTTTTAATGTGTAAAAACAGCAGGTACTCAGCTTATCTGGACCGCTGGATTTTAGGTCAGCGCAACCCGCTGTCATCGATTGCTTCACCCGAACAGCAGCTTGGGAATGACGCAACTAAGACGTAAAGTAAGGCAGGGTTGGACAGTGAACAAGACTGAGACACAGACTTGGGAGGACAAAACACAGAGCTAGCTGATGTTCTCCAAAGCTAGCTACTGTTGCAGGACAGACATCTGTAGACTGTGCTCCCACTAGAATCTGGGGTAATAGCCACCTTCAGTGTTACATATGCTGCTTATATATTTGAATGCATTTATATAGACTCGTAATAAAAAGTGTGATTCAGACAAACTTATTGTTGCGTTTCCTTCCTACATCTTCAGCACCTATTCTGACATCATTAAAAGGTGCAGACACTCTACTTCTGGTACCAAAATCTTACATCATTAATCTAATTTTATGAGATCCACTTATCCGTCAAGCTTTGCTCCTCTTCAAAATCACCAAAGAAAAAAAGCTTGAGTGGACACAGAAGAATGACTTTAGTGTTTTTACCTTTATGTAGCAATGCAGCTGATTCCTGTCAAAAAAAAGTCACAAAAGCAAAAACCAAGAGTTATACTGATACTTATTTGGTGTTGACATCTGGAAGTGGTTGTCACAGGTATTGTCACTAATGGTGCCTTTCTTAGGCAACTGCAACAGACCTGCAAAGTGTTATGATTCCTTCATTGGATGTCTGCTAATTTCAGAAGCTGTCCTTCCTTACCTTCTCCAGTCCAGTGGAATCGTCTTCAATTCCCATAGGTAAGATGATGAGCATGCTCAGCTCATTGCCAACATATGGGAGCTCTATAATCTGACTGTTCACTTCAGGAATGAATGTGAGGTTAAACTTGGCTTCCTGTTGCATCATCTGCACAGGCTTCGTTCCATTCTGTAAATAAATATCAGAAAAAAAGATGGACAATTTATAGCATCAATAGGCATAGACAAAGGTTCAAACTCCATATATCATAATTTCTACTTGGGTAAGAGAACATAACTTTTTTTGGAAATGCACACCAACAATGTAAAATCTTTAACAAAGAACCTGCTTACCTTGCTCAGTCGGAAAGCCCTTTCTCTTGTTTCACTCTCGCTGAACTTCTTCCCCCAGTTTCCTTTGAAATAGATGGCATTCACCAGGACAAGTCTGGTCAGAGCATCAACAGTCCCTTCAGCCAACAAGTTCTGGATTTTGTCTACATGATAATATATAAAGTAATTGTAAATTAGCATTAAAATAAATAGTTTTTGTTCTGAAGATTAAAATAATTGGAGTCTCCCATCTAATAAACAGGTCAATAAAAAACACAGATTTCACTTTACTGGCTGTACTGTATAGCACTGTGTGCAGTGTGATTCTTTAACAAACCAGTCCTTTGACAATCATAAAGGATAACAAGGTAAGATTTGCTAAATTAATTAAATCTGCTTAGTTTTTATAATGTTATTTCACCCTGTGTCTGGCTCTGCACCCAGGAGTTGATGTTCTGTCTGACTGCTTCTGATGCAGTTACAAAATCAACAGCTTCCAGCTCAGCCTGGTAGAACTTCTTGGTATCCTGAATGAATTCCTACAGGAAGTAAAATGAAAACGCTTGTCACCCACCATATTAAATTGTGTTGTTTGTTGAAGTTGAATGCATTATATGAAAAGCTTAAACTCAATGAGTTGCCTGTGAAATATACTGAAATATTTAAGTTCCCCTCATGAGGACGATTAATGAAATGCATCTTTTGCAATTACCACAGCAATTGCAATACAATGGACACACATTTCACAGTGGTGCTCCAGGTACTTTATCACACTCATGCTAATATGGAGCTCGATGCTACATGATATCAAAGCTTGGGAATGGGGACCTTTCTACCAATGGGTTATTGTGACAGGGCTGAGGCCTGCCCCTGTAAATAATGGTGTTTCTGTTTTTTTTGTAAATAAAATGCATTTCATTTGAAAGTTTTTTCAAATGAAGTGTGTGCTAGATATGGCAGGGCCGGGAGGTTAGACTTCCCTCCCTGCCTAATTTAATCTTAATGTGCAGCAGGTGGCCAGGTGTTAATTGACTAATTGGTTATCAATTAACTGTCACTTGCCAAGGGGCTGGAAAGCAAGTTAATTCTTCTTTTGTTCTTTCTTTTGCAAGCCTGGAGGTGAATGGGAAGAATCCCGACGACTGTGTGTGTGTGTGTGTGTGTGTCTGCGCACACATCACCTGGGTGAGCTACAGGTTATCACAGTGTGCAGACCGGGATAACTGCACTGTTAGAAAAGGGATTTAATTGAAGGGATTTTAATCGCACACAGTTTATTTACATGTGTGTTCAGGAGAAGCTTCCTGGTGCAGGACCTCCCTGTATAGCAGGAGTACTGCATGGCTGATTGTAGGCCAACTTGCATTTTACAGTTCTTTTGAAAAGTGCTTTTTAAAAAAAAAAGTATTTTGATGTACATGTTTGTATATATGCTTCCACACAAGGGCTACCATTGCTGGTAGCCTAATGGTGTCCATATACCACTGCAACTGCCTGTGTGATTGTAAATAACATCTGGAAGCCAGAGCAGCATTTCAACATCAAACCCTCTGTGTCTCCCTCGTTTCTTAGCGGATACCCACACCGTAACAGAACACCCCTGTTACAGTCATACAATTGCATTTAAATCAATCATTACATTGTAGTACCACTTCCCTGACCAAGAATATTATTTGGTAAGGGCAAATATCTCTTAATGCAATATTGTAGGAAAGCGAAGGCCTTTTAAACATATTTAAAAAATAGATTTTTGTGTTCACTGCCTCAGTAAATAAATACAATAAGTACTACCTTACTGATAACTAAAG
>JAGXEW010000829.1:0-47107 GCA_030684275.1 Acipenser oxyrinchus oxyrinchus
TGTAAGAGTAGAAATTCAGTTTCTCTGCTTATTTAAAATAAGCAGTATTTGTTTTAAATGTTGAAAGAACATTCAAATGTGAAAAGCAACCGAGTAAGTGTTTTGTAAATTCATTTCAGGATCATAATGGGGAAAAAAGTGGATTTTTTTTTTTGTCAGCATTTGTTCCCAAGATATTTTTGGCCAATTCTGATGGTGAAGCAGGTGCTTTTCCACCTCAAATGAGAAAGCAGGAGGAGACCTCAGGTTTTATGACTCTCATTTCCTTCACAGTCTACCCTAAATCTGTCAGTTTTTGTCTAACAGGGAAATTTTTGTTTACCAAATCCTAAAGGGTAAAAGATGCAAGTATTATGTCTTTGTGGGCAGGGTTAGTGGGATTGGCAAGGAGATCATCATGCTCCACGTGTGCTTTACTGAAGGGACTTCATGTGCACAAACTCCACTACAGAGATGAAAATAAAAGTTCCACTAGATTCAATGAAAACAAGAACATCTTAATATTGGCATGTCTTTAAAGAGCAGCTTTATTTCAGAATCAGTATGGACGTGCAGAGTAAACCAACCATATTCACTTGGCATCGTTTTCTGCTTCAGTCATACTCCTTGTTGATTTTGAAGTTTACAGCACGCATGGGGCTTCACTAGAGCTTTCAGAATCATGTCTAACCTTAAAGTATATCTGGTACACCAGTGGAATCATTAACATGTTGTCCTGCAACACTCTGACCCAAGTGGTATCTTTTGCTGCTGTGTTTCGTATCCATAGGGGGACAGGTTAATGGTTACACTCTAGTTGAGCTCAGACGTGATTCTGAGAGCTCTATTGAGGGAGCGGTACATTTCTGAACAACAAGTCACCAGGATAGGATGAGTGAAACAGAAAATCATACAACGTTAATCTAAAGCCTGTTTGTTGAATTAGGTTTGGAGTTGGTTCACAGAATAACAACAACATGATGACATTAATAACAGAGTAATGCATCACACTGAAGACACAGTGGTTCCGATCTAGTATATGGTACAGTGGTATTGCAATGGTTCCAATTATTGCAATTCCACTGGTAAAGAAAAATTGTTACCACTGTACCCTTCCACCAACCACAGCCTCATTCCATGGGAGCTGCCCTTGTTCTGCCATTGTCCCTTAATGCAGAACGCCTTGCTTTGCCGTTGTACTGCAGTGCCCCATTTCATTGCCGTTGAAGATAATCTGGTCAGGAAACATGATGTTTTTACCCACATTTACAACACATTGGAGAAAGGGCTTCTTATTGGCTTTGTGCAAGAGGACATGCAGCCAGTGTTACTGATTTTATGGCCAAAACGAGTCCTGTTGGTCTTATTCTAATTTTGAGTTGCCAGATGTCCACACACCCTTGGAGAGAGCTCTGTGTGTGTGTACATTAGCCACTGCTCATAAATTTCCATTGTGTTCACAGTGCAATTTAGCTCTAAAGTGTGTCTGTGTCATACATTCTTCCACATCTGTGCACTCTTCTTTATCAGAAGGCAGGCATTTAACAGGTCAGCGATTTTTCTTTTTTACCTTTTTATAAGAAAAACCACCCTAAATAAAAAAACACATTACACCTTTAAGAAACGATCAAACACACAGCCCATCAAAGCCAACCCGTTCACATTTCCTAATTTCATATCCTCTCATTTGAAGCACGGCTGGTGCCCAATCTGCATGAAATACAGCCAGGGGGAATTGAAACCCCCCCATTGGCTGTCGCTAGGAGACCAAATACTCACCAGGAAATAAGGCTGTTTGCTAAAGCAGTGGTGGGATGGCAGTTCTGTATTGCAGGCTGGATGGAGTTAGATACACCAAAGACAGCAAAGGAGTACATTTGCATTGGGGGATACAGCTGCCACAAACACAGTGAAAACAGATGTTAGGGGTGCCGAGGAAGGTAGGCTGAATATCACAGTATACCATTTCCCTTCTTGCAGCATTTGTGGTCTCTTGTCAGAAACCTATTACAGGCCACGAGAAACTTCAAATACTACTTTTTTTTTTCTCAGTGGGGCATAAAAAGTATAGAGATATAAAGTAAGTAAGCAGTCAGTTTAGCAGGTGCCAGTGTCTTGATCCTCTGGGGCTCGACATTAGAAACCATTGGTCTGCAATTTATCCTACAACAAGACCTGTGGTCAGTTATAAGTATAATTACAGCAGAATTGTTTGCTGAAATTGCAATTACAATACTATTTTGATCAATTACAATTAGTTACAATTATGCTGCAGTAATTCCAATTATAATTACAATTACACTAAAATAGCTCCACACATTAACATGTTTACTCTGTTTACTCTACCAAGCAGTAATCACAGGTACACATACAGAAACATATCTATATAATGTTTTCTCAAAGAAATGAAGTCACCGAAAGTGGTTGAAAATACGAGAAGAATGTTCACTCAATGTAAAACACAACATAGAACTGTGACTGGTTAGGTTTGGAAAGGTGTGCAATTGAACTGTAATTGATCACGTGTATGGTAATTACAATTACGCAGGTGTGCCAAGGTTCAGCTACAAATACATTAGAATTGCAATTAATTACAAATGACACAATTACAATCTAAGCAAAACGGCTCAAGCCATGCTGGTGAGAACATCAAGGATGGTATTTGGCATATCTCTGAAAATATTTGTTTAGCCACTGGGAGCAAAAAGCTTGCCCATGCATTTTTGCTATACAGTAACTGGTGGGCAATTTTTTCAACGGGCTCATCCAGTTGATATTTCCCGTAATACACGGCAACAGAGTGTGACCCCAACACGAGCCGTCAAACAAAGGTATTTAACCATACCTCACATAGCTGCTGTCTTCTCTCGCTTGCTGCTCAGCCAGGAAAAACATTGCTCACCTGAGATTATAGAAAATACTGCATAGGGGTGTGTGGCATGTAGCATCCCACCCCTCAAGTGGGCATTAAATTCTCATAGCACACACTACCCCATGCATTATTCTCTGCATTTTGCTAGGAATATCACAGGCCTCACAAAAAAAATTGTTTGGGTGATGCAAAAACTCAAGTTTGTCATTATCAACTTATGATTGTAAGTACACTCCATTCATTGACTGGTTCTTAACTGAAGTTGCAAATTATATCATTTTAAATGAACCTGTCGTTTTCTTTTATTGTTTCAAAATACAGTTTTGAATAATTTAGGTCAGAATAATCATTGTCCAAAATTCTCTCTCGAGGAAGAGGGATACCTCGAACCCCCGCCTGCATGACTGGAGCAAAAACACTCTGGAACAGCATTCCAGCTGACGAAACTTGTGTCGTATCCTGTTTACAAAGAACAGATTTAGGATGCAGTGTAAGGAAATAAAATGCAGAAGGGGAAAACAACCCAACCCTATCCACAGCAGCCCAGATGAAAGGAATTAAAACATCCTTCTCACAGAGCTTGCTTAGTAATAAATCAAAACTTCCTGCAGCATCGCCATAGCAACGCAAGTCAGGAAAAGTGCAAACTCTATAGATGTGGTAAATGCACTATCAACATTAGCTCAACACTGAGGATTCTGTTTCAGGGCTGAATTACATTGAAAGGCCTTGGTTAAGGTGACCTCCTAGGCCCAGTTTTATACGGTTTGAGGCCTCAGAGCGATTAGCACCATGCTGTTTGCTGCCCTTCAATTCGTTTAGGCTCTTTTACACTGGAGATTTTGTAACGGATCATGTTTCAATAAATATTTGGACTTTACTCTTTGTCATGTGGCCATTTCCAACAGATGAATTGAGCTTTCATCTCTTCCCAGTCTTCAAACACTAAATAATTTACTGCCAAACAAAACACCAAATCCACAAATGGAAATATCAACAACTCGTCTCAGTTGCATTCTTCAAAAACAATGTTTTGTATGTTTTAAATTCCTCACACGCTTTTAAATTATTTCCACAACACAAACAAACTTATTTTCACAATGAAAATATTCATGAAAACAACCACAAGCCAGCCAAGAAAAAGGAAAACACTAAATCATTGTTATTACTTATCACTCGAAGGCTTCCAATCCCAGTGTGTACTCTGGGTGAAGCAATCTCCTCCTGTGTTTTAGTCCATAGTCCGGGAGAATCAATATTTCTGATCCAATTGATAAGCTTGATTAGTTTTTAAATTATCACAGTTACTCATAGCTTTGTTACAGCCACACTCCCCACTCTCACCCACAAGAATTTAACCCTTTGTAGCTCACCTTAATTGGTGCACCTGAACACCTTCTTGGCATTCTGTTAAAGGAACAGGCCCTTTAATTTAAGGCTGTTACAAGTTTTACTGGCAGTAATTTTCTCTCCACTGACGAGCTCCGCTGATGGTAAACATACCTGAAAATACAAAATAATCAATATATTAATGATTGTTTTATGCAAAACTACATATGTCCATTAGAATGGTTCAATTATACATGCAATTGAACCATTCATGCAAGATTATGATTTTCTTATTTTTTAGGAATACAAACAACTTTTCTGCATGTACCTTACATATTTTTCTGTAGCTCTTTTAGATTTCCTGGTTTTAGTTCTTACACTATAGATTCACTTCCTGTGCAGTGGCTATTACAACCTCACTGGAGCCACAAGCTGATTTCTTTACAGGACCAAGTTCTTAGGCTGTAAGTGCTTAACGCGCTCCTTGACTTTGACTCAACCTGTACATCACATGGGACCACTATAAGACTAAAATGTACATTTTAACCATTTTTACAAAATAAGTTAATGTTGTGCCAATAACTTTTTTCATTTTAATTTAAAGTGACCAATTATTATATTTATTTATTTTCCCCAATTTGGAATGCCCAAGTTTTTTTCTCCTCACCCAGCGAGTCCCCAGATCGTTCAGAGGGCATGTGAGCATCCTCCGATCTCACAAGCCTAAAACCAGAATCGCTTTTACGCCGAGCAATCCAGAGCAGAGGTGGGCGGGCTACCGATCCCGGAGAACAGAGACCAGCCCTGCCTCTTATCCACTCTGAATGTGCTCCGTGTCTGGCCAGTAGGGTTCGTTGTTGCGCGATGAGGAGAAGCAGTCCCTGCTGGTTTCCCATCCACCACCCCAGAAAACAGAAAATCTGTTTTACTTTGCTGATTCATAACCTCCTGCTGCTGTAAGAGCCTGTTTGATTTAGACAGTGTTGATGCAATAAGTGCACCTGCAGCTGAATCTGAAGGGAATGTAAAGAAACTGGACAGCCAACAAGGTCTGATATATCTGATAGAGAGCATATCAGGGTACACTTTTTAAACAGACATGACTGTGGGACAGTGCAGCGTTAAATGATTACTGGAAGGTCTGACTTTCCTGGAAAGGCAATTATCCTTCCCCATGATTTCCTGTTAGTGCTCTTAGCATGTGTGTGTGACGCCTGTCTGAAAAACAATTCACATTGAAGTTATAATATAGTGCAATTTAACTGCTGTGGTGCTTTTAAACTAAAGGTAATTGCTCTTAACTCTTTAAGGGAAGCTAACCAACGGTTTCAAAATCCATTGTCTTGCTCTTTTATTTTATCCTTCAGTTTGGAATATGCAAATCAAAGCTAGAGATGAAAAGTTGCTGGTGCTTTCCGGTACCTGATCAAAGGTTGTAGTTCAGACTCACTGCAGTGGTCGAGCAGCGATCAGAAAGTGTGACCTACAGCAACAGGATGCCGCTGTGTATCTGTAGGGTTGTTTTTGATGTACAGGTATTTGCTTTCTAAATTTACTAGGGAATTAATTCTAATATTAATACATCTGATGAGAAAATACATTTTAAAGCGTTGGTTAGCACTCCTTTAAAGGGCCAAATGTTAAATCCACTGACATGTGCAACACTGCCACCTGTGAGCTTTCCTCTCACAGAGAGCGAGAGAGAGCAAACGGCACAGCTGTGAGGTGGATGCCCAGTGGTCGGTGTGAGATGGGTTTCTGATTGAGAAAGCAGAGGTGAGACTCGGACCGGCTGAGCACGGGTGTGTGTTTTAACACTTGTGCAAGGGTGACAAAAATGACAAGCGTCTACATGTTTGTGATAATGGCACGGCTTCTATCCTGTGGCAAAGCAAACAAACAAAGATTCATATCTGTGGAAGACCAAAGCAGCATTTTAAAATGCTTTCGTAATAAAATAAATACAAAATGTGCAACCATGGGCAGGCTGACAGGCGTTACATGTGCAGGTATAAGGTAGAGTTGTATGAACGGTGCCTTTCATATATTATACCAAAATATGCCTATATATGTACATGATTGTGACAGTGTCATCTGCACAGTAAATAATTCATACACCAGGGCCATGACAGTGGTAATATTGCACAACCCTTTTGTAATTACTGCATGCATACAGTCTTCATACACCTTGCTGACTATTTAGAGATATAAAATACCATTCTATCCACCCTTACAAAATGTAAATGTCAACCAGTGCAGCATAGCTTTGAGTAAAACAGACTGTTACAGGAAAGATTAAAAACCGCACAAGACAATGGATTTGGTATGTACACATTGGTTTCAGTATTGTAGTACACAGTGATCAATGTGTAATGCTTCACCACTGATATGTAAAAATATGACAATCACTCTAATACCATTCTACCAATACCAGTGGACAGTAGCTGCCCTACTGTTGCCTCTTAGTACAGACTCATTGTGTTGATACAGTAGTGCTACTGCAATGACAAAGAATTTGGTAAGGGTAATTGTCTGGCCAATGCTTAGTAAAGCCATGATCTTACTGCAGCACATTGTTCGACTGCACCTAAAAGTGCCACTGCCATAAGGTTATCATAGCCCATGGAATACAGTCTAAAGTGTGCAGAACAGGCTGTCTGGCCAGCAGCTTTGTGTCTCTGCGATATGAAGCCTGTTCTCAGCTCTGGATCCAGCCCCTGCCCTGGTCATTAGGAACTGAGTGTTGTTTCCATCTGCTCTCAGCTCAGGGGCCTCTTTGCTGGCAGGCTCTCAGTGTTTAGATGCTCGGTCCATTTCCTTAAGTCTACGTTTGAACTGAAATCCACCATGTTTGAATAAAAGTGAATGTTGTGTCTAAATGATGTGCAGCTGCACCCAAGGAGAGCACAAGACTCCTTTGAGCAGCTATAGAGCTTTTAACCTCATCCCACCCATAACAAGCAGTACATCGCACAACACAGCCCGTTATACTGGTTACAGTCAGAGACTGGTCCTCAAGGTCCCGTAATCTGCAGGCAATGCAGTGCTTAACTGTACATATTTACTGTCCGATCTCACTGCCACATGGTCTGAAAATAATCACTGAGCCATTTAAACACGCAGTTACTGCAGCTTCAAGGTTCACCTGGATCAGAAGCCTTGGATTAGCCATTGAGCAGCCAGGTGTGAAGGAGAAGCAGGCATATCGAAGCGTGCCAAAACCTGTCCGACATGACCGCATGCACCTCATTCAGTACCAGGGCTTCAAAGCAGCTCCTAATGCTGCCAGTCAGTCAGATAGCCGTTAATAAGAGGGATGCTTGGGACAGCTCAGCCCGCACAGTTTAAACAGACACTACAAAGAGCGCGGCAGGGAGAAGGGAGATGAAGATAACACTTAGATACTAATGGGGTTCCGTCTGCAGCAAGCAGGATCAGCGCGTTTCATGGTCGGCTGAGCACTGCCTGGTTGGCGTCTGCTCAAGGAGAAAGAGGCAATTGAGTGGAGACAATGTGCCGTGCGTGTGCCTCTCAAAGCCTTCTGGGGGAGGCTTGTGTCTAATGAAGAGACGGGAAGCGCCTCATATTTATTCACTATTCCTTCTCTTTCTTGAAGGGAATTTTGGATACATTAACTGCACCGTTGTTGCCCGTGGGTACCCTATTGTTTTTAATTATTCAGTTACTCTCCAAAGCACAACATGCTTTGGAGAGTAACTGTTAAGATATTTTCATACCTACTATACCATATTTACTGTGTCGATTAAAATGTGTTAACTATCCCTACATTTTAATATCCATAGTTCATATACAGTATGTTGTACTGTAGCAAGGTTGAATTGTGGGGCCTCCCAAGCTGCAGTCTTCTGAATTAACTAGCTCAGGTCTTCTTGCTGTAGTGTACTGTATTTTTTCCCCATGGTTTAATAACCCTAAAATATGTTCTAGGGTGCTGTGCGATACAAACTGATATCAGCTACACTAGAGGTCAGAATCGGTACCTACGAGTGTCTAAAATATAGTTAAATAACAATAATTGAACAGTATAGCTCATTTTAATGTGATGTCATTTCCATCTGATACAAGCTGCTCGAAACTATCTCATACAAAATGTTCAGATGGATATATATTTGGCATTATATATAATAAATAGATTAATATTGAATATTACATAAACTACATAATTTGTGTACTGTATATATAAACTTCAACTGTATAATTCATGACACTTTTACTTAAAATGTTACTTGCATTGCAGCCTTTTATATATTTACTGGAAGGTAATTGTATGTATAAGAAACATTCAAAATATAAATATTTCAGTATATTAAATGTGCCACTTTTGATTATTAACATATATTTTGAATATATATTTAGGAAAACCTTCTTTTCTTTCAAACTATATTTCAATATATTATCCAACACATAGACTAAATATTTCAGAATGCATGTGAATATATTTTTATAAAAATAAATAAATAATAATAAGCGTGTTACTTTCCAATACTGAAACATAGAAAAAGTGACACATGTAACTTCAAAATTCATGAATCACTGAAGTTGCAGATGAAAAATTGGCCATGTGTCCCACGTTGTTGAAAAGTTTGCCCATCCCTAACCTAGCTACTGGTTAGGCTGTGTGTTTGTGCAACACAATAGCCTGGCAGGTGGAAGTCCCTTTCACACAATCAATTAGAAGCTGAACCTCAGTAATGCACATTTGGTTGGGTTGCTGGAGTGTGAAGGGAGGGGGTTTGGTGGTTAGTCAAGTCCTGAGCTGCGCGGAGGGTAATCTAGTTGTATGGCATGTGGGTCAGGGAAGTCCTGCCTAACCCCCTCTCCCTTTTCTCTTCTGAAATATCCAGCAGGAGGCAGGGCTGCCTTTGAAGTGTATTTGCTTAATGAGAGCAATAACCCCTAGCTCACGTTCTGGGAGGAGCCGGGCCCAGCAGTGAATGGCAAGCAGTTTGTAGCAAAGTGTAAAGTGCTAGTTCCTGATTTTTCTGTGGAAGGAGAGTGATACAGTGGGGAACTACCTTTGAATCTGAGTAAGTAACTCAATCTATGTGTCTCTGTTAAATTAAGCTTTGCCTGTTATGTTAAATAACCCAGGCAGCTGCCGTCTCCAACAATTATGTCCGATTTTCACTGAAGTATCTTTCGCGAGCTTCTGTTTACCTAATTGTCCTGGGATTTAGCCTTGTTTGCATTTTGCTTTAAATAAGTAAGCATGAAAGCAAGCATTCCTTGTTGAGTTTTTGTTTGTATATTGATTTTCTCTATTTGCCAAATTTAGTTTCAGCAGAGAGACATTCAGACGGTCTCTACGTCACTCCTAATATCTCTGCCCCTGCTACTAGTCTTACAGCAGTAGAAGTCATTGGACAAGCTCTGTGTTTTTATTTGAATCACATCATTGTACAGAAGATACTCAAGAGCATATTATAAATACATATTTCAACAGTATTTGTAATGTTTCTTTACTGAACCTTCTTTCATAACTTTAAGTACAATTTGTAAGATATCTGAAAATGGTTTCCAGAGGAAACTGGTCCACTACTTTTTCCCAAGGTATTTTTGAGTTTTATCTGGATCGGGGCACAGATATTTGTAGGGCCATTGATTAGCACAGTTCTAATGGTCCAAACACTTTTTCATATTTTGCCATACTCAATTGGTGACTTTTCTTCTTACTGGGTATGCATTAGAGATGCAACCATTAATCCATTATTGATCACCATGGCTTTTATTTTGCTAGCCTCAATTATTACATGTCTGATATTTGATTAGGAAATTGCTGGCACCGCAAGTATTTTTCAGTTCATTCCTGATTAAACGTGAATATTTTGTTTAAGTTCATGGTAGCGACTGTTGATTAAAGAGTGACGGTACCATATCTGGATTTTAAAAGTAAAACAGGGCTAGCTGTGTGGTTACGGTTATTTCACCTGGAATGGCGTCACAAAGATATTGTCTTTCAGCCATGCCAGGCTGTGATCTATGGAAAGGAAGGATTATGTTTTAAGTTAAACTACATTTGTCTTTTTTTGTTCTGTCTTCTAACAAGAAGATATGTATTATATCATGAGACCACTTCAACTATCCATATGAACTACATTGAGGCACACGTGCAGCAAAATCCATGTACTGTTGTGGAATGATTTAAAAAGTGGGTGGTAACCATTATTTAGTGATTCTTAACCCGCCCCTACAAAGATTACATCTGGCACTGTCAGATATTTATGCAACCTCTGCTCTGAGGAGAGCTTCTGAACTTTGTACTGGTTTACTTGTGTAACTCTGGATGGGGAGTGTAAATCCTGAGTCTTGATTATATAATCTCTGCAAAAGCGAGGATTCGTTTTGCTTTGCTTTGATTGTATCTCACACACTTTCCTAATGGAAGACCTCCTGCAGTATGAGTTATGGAAGGTGTCTACTTTAGACAACGGAAACACCTGCCACAATATACCATACCAATTAGGGATATTGTACAGAGCGTTGCATGATCCCGGCTGATATCTACTACATGAGATAGCAGCTCACTGACAGTACCATAGTTATTAAACAGTATAGCTAATCATAATGTCATGTCATTTCTATCAGATCTGGTACAAGCCATCTGATACAAACAACAAATAAAATCAGGCTTTACTCTTTTATTTTTATAGCACCCTTTGTATACAAGCAGTCCTCACAGCTCCATTTAAAAGTCCTGATGGTATTTCCGCTAGTTTTCAGCACGCCAAAGTGGAGGAATTCCGTTACATTTGAAATATGTCACTGTTTTATTCACCCATTTTCTTACATGCAAGCGAATTTCATTTCCCTGGCATGAATTTGGAATGTGAAAAGAATCCCTTTGGCATCTGTTCAAACATCCTTTCGGCATTTTTAATATACAGAAAAAATAACCCAGGCAGACGGACAGATATAACTGCAGTGTCCAACAATTTTGTTTGATTTTCACTAAAGTATCTCTCTTGAGCTTCTGTTTACCTAGTTGTCCTGGGATTTAGCCTTCTTTGCATTTTGCTTTGAATAAATGAAGTAAGCATGAAAGCAAGCATTCCTTGTTCAGTTTGTATATTGATTTTCTCTGTTTGCCAAATTTAGTTTCAGCAGAGAGATGTTCAAACGGTCTCTACGCCACTCCTAATATCTCTGCCCCTGCTACTATTCTTACAGCAGTAGAAGTTATTGGACAAGCTCTGTGTTTTTATTTGAATCACATCATTGTACAGAAGAAACTCCTTGAGCGCATGCTATTTCAATGTGAAGCTTGGGAGTACTGTACATAAAGCGAGCTTTAGTTACCTGCATTGTCACCTAAAAACAGACAAATGTGTCTGTTCAGTGTTAAATGGCTCATGTTCCCTTGAATTACCTTTTTGCTGCCAATTTGTTAGTAACCTGACGCTGTTTCCTTTTGCCCCAGCGAAGGCCCTGCAAGGTGGCGGGGTTAAAGGTCAAAGAGGAACAGAAGAGGTCCTTTAGAGATTTTTAATGGGAAGGAGGAGGTACTGGAAACAAATTATTAGATAAACGCAGACTTCCCTTAGAAAGTTCAACAATTTCAAAGTGCAAACAAGTGTCAGAAACATGCTGTTATTTTTATTTTAATATGGGTCATTCAGGGTAAACAGAGATATTTTCACTTCTTTCATGGTAATGTTCTGGTAATTGTCATGCCCTAAATGGGATAAATGTAAAAGGTCTAAATAGCAGAGCTCACAATTATTTTTTTTCATCCGGCACAGTAAACGTCTTGTTTTAAACACAGAATGTGGGGACCTGTTCTGTTGCTTCCTCCTAAATCTCCACGTGTTCTTGCATTTTCTTTTTAAACATTATCGTTTCTCTTGTTTATTCACAAGTCACAGGTCACTGACTAACAAACTCATTGTGCCAACCATTATCCGTGAGGTTGGCATTCATGGTGTCTGGGTTTTGTTTTTTTTAAGCTTTTATATTTTTGCACGGTTTTGTAAAATAAAAGCAGTGCTCCAGTTGAATAATCAACCAGGGTGTGTGAATAAAGGCAACATCAATAAGCCATGTTATAAAAACAACAGCGTGTTCTTGAAAACAGCAGCTATAATGTTCAATTCAAATCTGGAAAGTTCTGTGCTGTATCAGTTTCAAAAGCAGTGCTGTCAAATCCTGATCTCTTACAACAGGAGTAAGAAATGGCAATATTACAAATCATATGGTCAGAAATATGTTTTCTAAAATATGTTTTATATGAATTTTATTTGTCATCAACATTTTCCTAAATTGACTGCTAAAAAAAAAAAAAAAAGTTAAAAGACCAATCTGTATATAAGTCCATTTGGGCTACTCAGGTGACCAGAAAGAGTGTATTTTTGTTTAGTTTTCTATTATAACCCTTTACTGAATACGACCCTTCAAATGTTGTGTCTGTGTAATTGTCTGGAAGTGAGGGTGGGTCTGGGAGGGCAGTAGGACAGCAGACAAGCCCAGCTGGGACAGGTCTGCCCAAGGAAGCAGAGAGGTGGCTGGTATCTGATCAGGAAGCTCCCTGGTGTTGTTTGAGAGGGGGAGAGGGCCTAGGAGTCAGACAGGCCTCTCGACTGCTCTAATAGCTTCCCCCTGCCCCAGGCACACTCACCCTCTCTGTCTCACAGGACAGCTCAATATTGATGGGTCACTCTCCCTCTCTGTCTCACAGGACAGCTCAGTATTAGATGGGTCACCTCTATGGCCCCCGCCCCAGGACGTCGCCCTCTCGCTACAACAGCCAATGTTGATGGGTCACTTTTTTCACAGGAACTCAGTATTTTCCTCTTTCCTCTCACAGGGCAGCTCTGTATCGATGGGTCACTCTCCCTCTCTGTCTCACAGGACAGCTCAGTATTAATGGATCAGCTTTATGGAAGACACAACAAGATGTGGGCCAATAACTACAACAAACAAATGTTAATTAGGAAACTTTTTTTCAACAGTTAACACATATTTTCATATTTATTTTAAAAGGGCAGTCTTTTGTATTAATACAATTGAATTGTATCTCTAAATACATGTATTGCTATAGAAAATATGTGACTCACAATGTGAGTTAGACTCCAGCCTCTAAACACTTGAAGCAACCCTTTGTATGTTAAAATGTTTGCCATGTGAATAGAAATAGCATCTCAACAATCTTGATTTGAGCTGCTAAGAGTAAATTGCTTGAAAATGTCCCTGGCAACGAATTGCTTGAAACGCTCTGGAAAGATTTGCCTGAAAGTTGGCTGGTTTTATAAGGGAATCGGAGTGACTGCCATCTTTGAACCCAGGACCTGCAGATGACTGTGACTCTTCATTTAATAATTCTAAAATACTTTTACTGATTGTAGTTACTAGCATTCAATATATTTTCAGATGAGCAATATATTAATATTACTATATTAATATTAACAAAAAGTAGTAGTTTGATATCCTATTGCTGTTCCTGCCTAGATTATTTTTTAACCAGGCTTACTAACTAATGTACTTAGTGCCTCTGTACTAACTAATGTACTTGCTGCCTCTGAAAGGACTGTATTTTTTATTTGAAAACATTTGATATGGTGCTGTACCTGGTTGAAGAAATCTCTATTGGCAATCCATGCTTTCAGTTAGTAGTGCACTTGCTTGGTCATTTCCCCTGGACGGTGAAATTGTCTCCACCCCTTAAATGGCTTATTTACTATTATAAACCAACCAGCTGCTTCCCCTGTTGACTGACATGCTTTCAGCCAGTTACATGCTTTTACCCAAAAGACCCTGCTGAGGTGAAATGACCCAGGCCATGACCTGAAAAGGGGCATAGACAGGAAGGGTTTAGAGCATTGAGTTAACTAGAGTGACTTTATGTGTAGAGCCATTTCAATGCGATTCCATTACCAGAACTAATATTGCTCTCCTGTTTGTTTCCAGGTTAAGGTCTGTCTGTCTGTAGAGTGAGTGTTGGCTGGCGGGTGATCACAGACACTGAGGGAGTCATGGAGAATGAACATGTGCCCCTACCTCAGGCTCCAGCAGCAGCAGCAGTAGCACCAGCAGCACCACCACCAGCAGCACTGTTACCAGCAGCAGCTCCAGCAGTGGGAGGCAGCCAGTGCCTCAGATATCAGTGTACAGCGGGATACCAGACAGACAGACAGTCCAGGTAAGCTATGGTTGATATTAGGGGTAGAACGATTACTTATTCGTCCGAGTTGAATAAAATAGAAATAGTCGACTAGACTATTTGATAATGTCTGGTGCTCTATTTGTGTGCATCCAGTTTTGAAACACGTTGCTGTTTGTGCACTGTATTTTAAACCGGCTTGGGATTTGTTTTGAACTATTTATTAATGTTTTACAATGTTGTTTATATGTAAAGGGTTGCAACCACAACTGGACTTGCAACCACATCTGACACCACACACGTCATCACTGCTTTCTGCTTCATTTTAAACAGATGCATACAATTACAATAATGACATTATTATTATTTATTTCTTAGCAGGCGCCTTACCCAGGGCAACTTACAGTTGTATACAAAATAAAATATATATCAAGAATTACAGTACAATTAAGAGCAAGATACAAAATACAATGACTGCAGTCCTAATAAGAGCAAATTCCAAACACAGATTTGATATCGGGGCAGTTCAAGAGCAGATAACAGTGTTGATCGTTACATCAGGGTTAGATGCGAGTGCAAGTGAAATACAAAATACTACAGATTGGGTTAAGTGCAGGATTAAATACAGTAAAATAGGGAGCAGACAAGTGCAAGTTAAAGTACATTAAAGGCGGAGTTCTATATAGTCCAGAAGGGAAGAGTTGAGTTTTACAGGTGTTGTCTGAAGAGGTGTGTCTTGAGGAGGCGGAATGTGGTCAGGGACTGGGCAGTCCTGACATCCAAAGCAAGGTCGTTCCACCACTGCAGGGCTTAGGGTGGAGAAGGAGCGGGCTAGTAAGGACATGCTAGCTTGCTACTAGTATACACTTTAAATACACAGAAACATTGTTCAATTAGTCGTCTGCCAGTTTCTGACACTGACTGTCACTTCTCTAATTGACTAGTCGACTATTCAGTGCTATCCTTCGTTGATATGAACTGTATTAAGGTGTTTTGCTCTATAGTGAGGTTCCTTTGGAGAATTTTAAAAGTGCTTACAATTGAATTACACAATAGGTATAGGAGGATAATGGTTATAAAGCCACTATGAGGTGACATTCCATGGGTTTATATAACAATCCTCCTAAATATGTCAAACAAAAAGTAAAATATTATGGGGCACAACATACAGATAATGCTAATTTGAAATCTCCCTTTGAATGCAATACCAAGTCCTTTACGATGGGACTGTAGCACCATCTGCTGTTGGGAGGCAGGATTGCACTTAAGAACCAATGTGGAACTCTATTGCCATCTGCTGGTAGGATGCAGAACTCAAATAAAAAACAAACCTTACTAATATTGAAAATGAAATGAAGTGCAATGAAAAGTATACCAACATTCAGATATTTTACAGCATTATCACACTAATAAAATACTAGGACAGCAGTGTAACTATTGACCAGGTTAATATTTATGCATTTGTGTAATAAAATGTTGCTTTTACCAAACATCCAAGATTAGTGCTAATCAGGGTCTGTAAGACCAGCTGCAGATAATGTATACTTGAAGACACAGGTTTGATGGCTGGTTCACTTCTCCCCTGTGTGCTGCATGCTCTTCCATGGTTGTGGGGTAAGGCAGTCCTTTCACTGTGCCATCCAAACAGATCCTTTGTCAGGATCAAAGGGCCCACAGTGCTTGTCAAAATGGGAGTAGAGCTGGTAACCATGGTGACCTGGTTGAATTTTCCCGCTCTTAATCTGCAGGGTCAGGGACTGTAAGAATTAGGAGACAGTTTGGAGTCTATCAGGTACTGTAGTCTAGCAGTTATCACACAGGGCTTACTTAATGATTTAAAACATATTTAACATTTTAACATTTTAACATATTTAAAACATATTTTAATGATTTAAAACAGATGACTATATGAAATCTGTAGAATGTGAATTAAATAATACAGATACATATGAAGAAGTTAAAAGCAATAAGATCAATAAATCGGAAAAGAGGTTAAGGAAATTGGAGAGACTATACAATAAAGGAATTATATCAAAAGAATTTAAAAAATATATGCAGCCACATAATGCAAGAACAGGCCTAGCAAGAGGAAATTCTGAAATGCACAAAGAAAATCACCCGATGAATGATAGTCAGTACAATTGATAATCCAACACACATAATAGCTGAAATAGCAGAAAAACAACTTAGGTCGCACGTTGAGAAATTACCAAGCTATGTTAAGGATACAACACAATTTTTAAAAAGACTTGAATCAATAAAACACAACCTTCCAGAGAATACAATTTTATATTGCATGGATGTAAAATCCTTGTACCCAAGTGTCCCTCAGTAAAGAAACTTTAGAAGCTTGGCAAAAGCACTAGATAATAGACTAGATAAATCAATACCAACAGCAGAAGTACTGAACATAATCAACGTAGTTTTAGAAAACAGTTATTTTACATTTGTTGATAAGAATTACAAACAAAACGATGGTACAGCAATAGGATCTAAATTAGGAATGCATTTTGCCAGTACATACATGGGAAAATGGGAAGAACAATTACTTAGAAAATCGGAAAGAGAACCTTTAGAATACATTCGGTTTGTAGATGATATTTTTGGGGTTTGGACACATGGAGAAGAGTCTCTCTTCCAGTTTCATAAAATAGCAAATGAAATACACAGTAATATTAAGGTGGACCTTCGATGGACAAGGAAAGAAATAGAATTTTTAGATACCATAGTAAAACCTGAAGAAGGTTCAATTGAGACTGACCTCTTCTGTAAACCTACTGACATGCACCAGTATTTACACATGTCCTCTGCACATCCGATACACACTAAAAGGGCAATCCCAAAGGGTCTAGGAATAAGAATCTGAAGAATATGCTCAAAAGAAAGTGACTATGTAAAACAAAGAAATGTATTAAAACAAATCTTAAAAAAGAGGATACAAAGAAAGAATTATAGAGACGGAGTTAAGAAAAGTGGATAAACTAAAAGAGATGATCTACTAGATTATAAAACTAGAGATAAAAAGGTCAAAAGAGTCCCATTAATAATGACTTACTCTAAACTTTTGCCCAATATTTCTAAGATAGTTTGGAAACACTTACGGATTCTACATAATTCAGAAAAATTTAAAAAGTATTTCTTAAGGCCCCAGTTGTAGCATTCAAAAGAGAAGCTAATTTAGGTGATATTTTAGTTCACAGTAAACATAAAAGAATAATTGACAAAATAGGTTCTACGAACATGTGCACCAGTAGATGTAAAGTGTGTAAATACATAGATCAGTCAAATCAGTCAATCGGTCTGTCAATCGTTGCCAGCTATTAGTCTGGTCAACGCAGACCACAGCGGAGTACCCAAGCCTTTCGGTCTCGGCCAGGCACATCCAATTCCGTCCCATTTCTTGTCGGAGCTGGTCTCTCCACTGAGTGGCTGGACGACCGGCGGTCTTTTGATGTCCAGTGGCAGCCATTCAGTCACGGCCAGTGTCCATCGGCCGTCGGTCCTCCTTGCCAGGTGGCCGCCCAGCGCTTCTTCGACTTGACGGCCAACTCGACCGCGTCCTTGACCTTGGTCATCTGCCGCATCTGCTCGTTGCTGATCCGGTCCGTCCGCTGACGCCAACTATCTGGCGCCGATCGCCCGCTCGGTGACGGCCAGTTTCAGCCGGTCGGCCGCAGTCAGCGACCATGTCTCCGCGCCGTAAAGCATCGCCGCAGCACGGTGCTGTTGAACAATTTGGCGCGCCGGGTCATGTTGTTGCCCATGTTGTTGACCACCTCGGCGATGGAGGCGTAGCTGATCCAGGCGGCCTTCCGTCTCTTGCGCGCTAGCTCGTGGCTGTTCTTGTGCTCCATCGTCAGTTCTTGGCCCAGATAGATGTACCTGTCGACCTGCTCGATTTGGTTCTGGCCAATGTGGATGGTGTTGTCGGCGACCTGTGCGTTTCGCATCCACTTGGTCTTGGCCATGTTGATCTTGAGGCCGACTGTGGCACCGGCCTGGTTGAGCTCAGTCAGTCGCTGCTGCATGTCGGCCACCGAGCTGCCGATCAGCACGATATCGCCGGCAAAGCGCAGGTGGTTGAGCCATCGGCCGTTGATCTTGATGCCGGTGTTGTCCCAGTTGAGCTGGCGGAATATGTGCTCCAGGCAGGCGGTGGGTGAACAGCTTGGGCGATATCGGGTCGCCCTGCTTGACCCCCGGCCGACTGCAACGCGCAGTGGTCGGTCGAATAGGGTGATGTCAGTGGTGCAGCCACTGTTCAATTCCTGCAAGAGGACTATATACTGTTACCGATGCCCTGTTGTTGGAAGGCGAGTAGCACGGCGTTCATCTCGGCTGTGTCGAAGGCCTTTCAGAAGTCGACGGCTGAACACCAAGGGGGTCTTGTACTCGCGGCTCTTTCCAGCAGTTGGTTCAGCACATGGATGTGGTCCATGGTGCTGTAGCCGCCCTGAAGCCGGCTTGTTCGGTGGCTGTTGTTCGTCCAACTGCTTGGCCAGTCGGTTGAGCAGCACCTTGGTGAAGATCTTGTAGGTGGTGCACAGGAGCCAGATGGGCCGAAATACATAGATAAAAGTAAAAATATAATTAAACATAAGAACACCACATATCCACTAAAACTAATACCTACTGTAAAAATAGCAATGTTGTTTATGGAATAGCCTGTGAAAAATGTGATGAAATCAAATATGTTGGAGAGACTGGAACTACTTTATATAAACAAATTCAGAACCACCTTTCATTAATTAGAAATAAAAAAATGAATGAACCAATAGTACAGCACTTCACCAGTCAAGGACATGACATAAATGATGTAAAGTTTGTAGTATTAGAACAGCTAAAATTAGACAATGCGACATATAGAAGAATAAAAGAAAGTAAATGGATAAATAGACTGAATACTGATTATGCCAGCGGGACTCAACAGAAAAGAATGAACTAATTAACTTCAATAGATATATAACATTTAAATAAATAAACAAAGTTTGTTTAAAAGTTGTGCATGCTGATGCTGGGAAGGCCAAATCTAGACTGATCCTCAGAGCCAGCATTGCATGATATAATAAAAATATAAATTTATATAAAGTAATGTTAATTAGAATTAATACAGATCAAAGATAGAAGTAAAAATGATGTCACAATATATAGAACAGCATTACATCATGTAAGAATAAATCATAGATTTGAATGTAAACAATAACAAGTAGTTGTCATGCCGTCAAAAACCTATAAATACCTCCAATGTTTTGATTCAAACACAGGCTCCTTTGAGAAAGATATGTGCAACATATCGAAGCGTTAGACAGCTGGCTCTTTGAGCTAAAAATATATATATATATATCAAGTTTACTTTAGTCAGAAACTTTTTCAATTTAAAAGTAGAACTTATCAAGTATTTGCACCTATCGCTACATTTTTATATATGTTTTTTTGGCATAAAACTGAACTCTGAAAGGTTAAAACAGCTGTGCATTTTTAGATGACTTTAGTTAAGGGCCAGCTGTGGCACTTGGAAACACTGCACAGCTTCCTTCAGGGTACTGTGCTTCAGCCTGCTGGAAGGGATCAATCCAGAGCGGTGTTTCTCAAAACAGATAACATATTAAACCAGACAAAAGCTGTCTCCTGCTCAGGAAGGCCTCTTAATAAACCCGGTTCCCGTAAGAGGGCCCTATCCATCACCGCACTGACTGCTAGGTAACCTATGACCCTGGCAAAGGAGGTTGTTATGGTACCAGCCCTAACTGCACCTCAGGGAATAGGCCTACTTCCCATCTCACTGCTGCTGCTAATTCCCTTTAAAGACTGCCCCAGAGCAACATGGCCAAGCACTGAAGAAACCACCATTATTAAATGGTGAACTAGGCCCACATCACATTTAAACATCTTGTACACTTGTACCTTCCTGGCTGCCCGACACCCTATTGACAGTGCTATGGCAGGTGTTTCTTTGTCCAACACTTGCATACATTACCCTTACCCAGAACAGAGGGCAACTTTTCTTTTCTTCTCATAGCATTCCATTATATGAATCGTGAATCGTGTTTACCCTTCTGTAGGTATAGCAGAGGCCGATATATCTACCTGATTCCATATAGACAAGTAGCCCTTATAGAGCCACATTGTCACACTCTACTGGAAACTCACTAGGTGGTTTTCCTCTGTGTTCAAATGCTTGGTGATTTAAACCAGGACCAGGGAAGTGTTCAGTCAGTCCATTACAGAGGGATTACACCATCAATCTAAAGCACTAGCCGTGCCTTTGATATATGTTACCGTGCTGTAACTAATTCCAGTCTCGTCTCTAGAATATAAGATTACTGTGATGTGTTCTACCCAGCTCTCTGCGTCTGATAAGTCACTTAGCTCTCACTCTTATCTGGCTCTCTGTTCTACAGCTCTGTTTATAAGGACAAAGAATGTTTTCCCTGATTGACTGGATCAGGGCAGGATAATGGGAAACCACACAGCTATTGAAACTTTGAAAAAAGAGTCTTTGCTTGGACCACATTAGTATAACCACCCTTCCAGTTTCTACAAAAGAAATAGAAAAAGTTTTTTTTTTTTTTTTTAAAGTAAGAAAATGCTTACCCACAAATGATTGGCAGTCATGTATGAAAAAATCATGTTTTTGGCCTGCTACACCTGCTTTTGGAGTCACAAATTAGAAGAAAGTTGAAGTTATCGGGAAACAAAACATAAATACAATTTCATTGTTACTTTCTTTTGTGATTTGTATTACATTTGCAGGGCTTGCCTTTCTCTGACACAAAAATCTCTTTAAAAATCTAAATCTGCAGATTTTTGAGCGGCAATTCCAATATGCCTCCCCTTTTTGAAAGTACAATAGGGAAGAATTTGGGGTTAGGGGTTACTGGAAAAAGGTCAAAGGTGATTGGGGTCTGAGGTCACCCCTTTTTCACCTGCAGCTGGGGAGAACGCTGTTGCCTGGCAACGGTGAAGCAAACAGCCCCCACCCCCAATCCAGATTACGCCTACTGGGGAAAACGAGTGTCTGATTTGACAGGGGAGCCAGACTTCCTGCACAGCCATTAATCAGATGGGTGGGGATTTAAAAATAGTGACTGCTTGAAAAACAAGGGGCCCCATATCTCAGAGTAAGAATCTCTGCCGTTTCAGTGGCCAGGATGTTTGTGGATATCGTCTGTGGGATTCATATATGAACTTACTGGATTTACCTATCAAGAGGGGAGAGCGTCTTTTGAAATCCACTCTTCTGGGGCAGATTTATCTCCATCAGTCAGTGTGTTGCTGTACGCTCAAGAGCTTGGGTTTACTTCATCGGTCATAGCTTTGGGATCTTCTGTGATTCTCATTTCTTCACATAACTGAGGGTTCTACCAGGGTTACTATCTGGTATGTGTTTTTATAATGATTATAATACAGTGTAAAACTGCTTAATACTTTTTGTTTTGGGAGTATGCTTGAATGGTATTGCAATTCATTATGAAAATGTAATATTACTGCATCTATCAAATACCAGTTATTCTTAAAGGAGTAATTCCCTTTTTATATTTGATATGTTTCAGAAGGATGTTACTTTATGTGTTTATTATAGAGATTTGAGAAGCATAACTAAACATGATTGTGGGAGCTATTATACACAGTCATTTTCTAGTTTCACAGTGGTTTTATCATGCATTTACCAGAGTATACCATGATTTGCTATGTTTTTAATATGCTTTACCTTATATGGGCTTTGCAGTGCTTACCTGTGTTTTACCATGCGTTCACTATACTTTATTGCTGTGCTTTTACTATGAGAAACTTTCATAAGGGAGATGGTAGCTTAAAACTGACCCATATACAAAAATATATTGTTGTATATTAGTGGCAAAAACATGATAATTTACAATATTATACAATAGAGTATTTTGAAAGTGTAAAACTGGAAAATGTGTAATTAACATTATCTGGACCTGACTCACACAGAGTGGTTATAGTGTGAGAGGAAAGCCTCAGCGTAAGGAAGCTCTAGTCTATCCATCACTGACCTTGAAGCTATCCGATCTCCCTCTTTCCCCTCCCTCTCCCTCGCAGACAGCAACCACCCGCCACTCCCAACACACAGGGCTGACCGATCCAATACAATACCCCACTCCAGCTGCGCCCAGCAACAGCAACCATTGAGGACCTGCTGGAGTGAACCCTGCCTGAATGAGCACTCTGTTAATATACACATCAAGCACCTCACAACTCAATGTGGGAAACCACTATATATTGTATCAATAGAAAATCCTCACCCAGCAGGCACGTTCGCAAGCCCAATGGCAAGCAAACGCAGATTCAGTTTGTTAAGCGCACAGTGGAGTGAAAGTTGAGGAACTGCTTTGACGCAGTGCTATAAAACATGACAACACTATAAAACCTGAAACCTACAGTACAGCAACCTGACATATCAAATTGAATAGCATGTGCCATGTTACACAGTTTATAGAAATCAATCAATACACTGATCCAGCCTCACCATGGTTATATCCATAATATCACCTTATTGTCTATAACAAGAAATGGCGCATTGAGAATTCCATTCAGGGTATTTTCTACTCAGTGCATTGGATGGGTTCCCAGTCCTGGACTCTGCGGTTGTTCTGTGGTGGAGCTCCAGAAAGCAGCAATTTCAAAGCAGACCAGCCTGTCCAGGGCCTTAGCTGACAAAGGAAGGAAGTTCCTTGACAAGGTCTCGAACTCTGCTTACTTGAAGTCAGACAAATTGGTAAAACAAAACACATGGCCCCAGATTCAATAAACAAAGTTTATCAAAGTTTGCGACTCTTTGGGAAAAGCAAACAAGCTGGTGACTAGCAATATTCAATGTGTATTTAGAAGCTTTTAGGTTAAGTGCAATTCTTTTTTTTCTTTAGCAAACACAATATTATAAACTTCAGCTATTTCATGTATCATGGTTCTAGCTGGCACATCGGGTTGTGTTAAACTGTAATACCCTGTTTATAGATTTGTAGAATTACTGGAACGTATAGGCTTGGTGGTACAGTGACGCAGGTACAAGGACCGTCCATATCAAGTAGTTTACAATGTCATGTAAAATCAAGTTTGAACTTCCACTTCACAGCCCAGATTTTTACTAGACAAACCTCCATTGTATAACAGCTTGGTACAGTTTGTATGGGGTGGGATCACAATATAGACCACTGTCTTATGTAAGCTAGTATTGGCACAGAATCCTATTTCAAAGTGAATGTGCGTGAGAGTTCCCATGTATTATCCAAAACTAGATGAAACAAGTTGGTCTCAATGGCCCGCTGAAAGGCATTGGTTCCCCAACTAAAACGTGTGTGGGGGGATCAAATTCAGTGGTTTGAATTTATTAAATAAATAAGTGGGATTGGTCACAGTTTGCTGCACAGTCTTCCATGTTGTCACAAGCCAGGTACCTGCAGTAAAGCACTCTGAACATGCAAACAGAACAGGCAAATACACTGCACTTCTCTCACTTTCATTTGGGTCTCATTTAGAGCACTGGGCTCTTTGTAAACCCCCACCCCCGCTCGAAGGGCTGTACAAGTTCCTTATAAACAAGTAAATAAACAACTGGCAGCAGCACTACTGTTTAACGTTGATTGATCTTCGGAAGCAAAGAGCAGTGCTGGGGCCCCTAGGGGCCCGGGAATGTGCCTGGCTGTCACGTTACATTGATTGATGATGCTCCTGTAATGGAATGAGCTGACCCTTGCCATCTCTCGATTGAGTCGCTTCAGTTCAGCCAGGCAGCCAGGCAGGGGTGGGGGTATTGTGTGTAATTCAGTGATGGATGGTTCATTTCGTTTCTGTTACTCACCCTCACTAGGGATGCATATCCGTGGGGATATAGTTTCTAGAGTTTTTTTAGAGAGAGAGAGAGAGAGGACCACTTACCCAATTGGTTAAGATCACCAGTTATTGAGAGTACGGTAGTGTGGGTATGTTTAGAAATCTGGCTTTACTATCTACAGTACACATAAGCCCCTCTTTCACACTGGCACTCCTACCCGGGTCCTGGCTACCCGGGTCACAGTCCTGCTTGTGTGAAACCACGCACCTGGGCTCGTACTGGGTCCCAACGACCCACCTCAGGATGTGGGTCTACACGCTTTGACTCAGGTTGAGCGAGACAAAATGCTTGATGGCCATTCGTGAGCCAACGTAATGACAACCAGCCGCACCTGCATGAAGATTTCACTTCCAAGAAACATTTCTGTTTATTCTGTTTAGCCATATTTTTGCTTGAGACACACCATGAGCCAGATTGCAACAGGGATGAAGAAACATTTGCTCTAATCAATCCCGAGAAGCTTGGATGGAACGTCAGTAACAAGCTGCTTCCGGGCATTGATACACGATTGTGTACTTGTGTCTGTCACCAAGGTCAACCCTGCGTTATCAAAAGCAGTGTGAAATCGCTTATCCGACCGCATGACACCAGGTCCTGCCTGGGTAGGTTCTGACCCTGGTAGATCATGCCAGTGTGAATGGGGCTTTAGTATATCATTTTTACTTATATGTAGTGATATATATTAAAACTTATGATATATGTTAAAACTTGGTTGGGACATTCTTTACCACAAAGTCTCTGGTGTATGCATATGGTCTAAAACAGGCTTTGAATACTTGGTAAGTTTTCTACAGGACGTTATTCAGCATACTGTGAGTGAAAGTCTAGGGTATTCAACCAGTTTTCCAGAAGCCCTCTGTAAATGGTTGTTGTTCAACTTCTTCAGTGCTACATTACTAGTATTCCAGTCAGCCAACAGCCAACAGCATCACCGTCCCTTCACCTCCCCTTCTCCGCCTCTACAGCAGCCCTGAGGCTTATATATGTGAGAGCTCCGATCGCCCTAATATAACTATCAGGCAAACATCTAAATAAGCCCAGTGAGAAAGAGGCCTATTGTATCAATATACTGTTGTCACTTCTATGTTTTCCATTTGCAAATCGTGTTCTATTAAATACTGGGCCGTTCGTCTTGCTCTCCTTCCTAAATGTGAATGCTTTCTGTCTCCCTGCGTGTCTCCCTATGTATCTGTCTCCTAGGTGATCCAGCAGGCCTTGCATCGGCAGCCCAACACAGCGGCGCAGTACCTGCAGCAGATGTACGCCGCCCAGCAGCAGCACCTCATGCTGCAGACTGCTGCCCTCCAGCAGCAGCACCTGAGCAGCGCGCAGCTCCAGAGCCTTGCAGCCGTGCAGCAGGTACAGACTCAGACCCACCTCACTGCAGCACACTCTTCAAGGGATTTGCAACACCCGCTATTACCAGACCAGTCACAGCGATGGGTGCTGTTTTACACATAGCTCTCAGAGTGCATGGCTATCCCTCCTGACTGATATATGAATACCACCAAATACAGTTCATAGCTAGGACACTGAAGAAGGCTCTCGCCCAAACATTTGTCTGTTTGACTTCGTTTTACCGCATGGAAAGCTAAGGGACTGTGGCACTGGCTACAGAACTCGATGTTCTAAAGGTTAAACATCTAATCCAGATATTGTATTTGCCCTACTGCATAGACACAGGTCAATAAATAGGAACAAAGGTCTGCCTGAAGTCTTGGTTATAGTCGAATACAGTGGGTCCATTTATTTGGTTTCTTGTCTTCTACACTTTCACAGAAAACAGTGCGTTTCCAAGTATAATCCTTCATATTTGCACGGTTAGGCAGTATACTTTTATAATAGTGTTGGGATAGGGTCCCAGAGTGGCTTACCTGGTAAAGGCACGGCCTCGTGGTGTGCGGGGTGAGTTATACAGTCAGGGGAGTGCAGATTCCTGGATGTGCAAAGTTGCCGGTTTTCACTGAACTCCACAGGGAGGTTCGCATTGGCTCTGGTGCTCCAATGGTCTTACAGAGAGAAAATCATCAGGGATGGCTTCTGAGTTGTTGTGAGGATTGCTGCAGTGAGGGAATAGAATTGGAAATTCTAAATTGCAGAGAAAAAAAACAGGGTTAAAATAATAATAAAAAGGGCTTGTTTGGAAATTGTTTTAAAATTCAAAAGAATTGAAAATTGAAATACATACTGTATAATAATGTTTCATTTTGAATTGGCTGTAGAATAAGGACCATATTACAGAACAGAAAGCTAGAGGTTATGCTAAGATTATACAATGCCTTGGTTAGACCCCACCTAGAATACTGTGTGGTCATCTCACTACAAAAAAAGACATCATTGCACTCAAAGGTACAGAAAGGGCAACTTGGCTGATCCCAGGACTTCAAGCTATGAAGACAGGTTAAAAGAATTAAATCTCTTCATCCTACAAAAAGAAGGGATAGAGGGATTACTTCACATTACTACACTACTTCAAATTTAGCATAGAGAGAAAAGCAGGAGGGCATAAATGGAAGCTGAGTATAAGTAAGTTTAGAACAGAAGGTAGGAAGCACATTTTTTACACAGAGAGTTATAAATGCATGGAATAGCCTACCAGGTGAAGTCTAGAAAAGACTAGATTCTGTGCTTTTAAATGAGTTCCACCCATTAGGGGAGAATGGTGTGCTAACAAGGGACGAGCCTTATGGGCCAAATGGCCTTTTCTCATTCCCAGAATTTTCTTATCTCTGTCAGGAGCAAATAAATAAGTACCCCCGCCCCTCTCCCCCCCAATCAAATTACCCGGAAAACAGCATGTATCCAAGTATAAACCCTTGACCCTATTTGCTTGCTTATACCGTGTACTTTATAATACAGACAGCAGCCTTTGCACCCTGCACACTGTAATGTATTGTCAGTGTCACTTCAAACTGATTTATCTGCGTCTCTTGCCTGCAGGGCTGGTGTCCCTAACCCACCTCTCAGTGTTAGAAGGACTGGAATATATATTGATTAGATATCAAAGTTTACACAGAGTGAAATGGATGAGTTCGGTCTCAAACGCCACCGGCTGATTGCAGATTTGAAACAGGCGGCCTTCCTGCAGCAAATTGAAAATAAATTGGCACTTTTTTAAGGCGAGCTGTCGCTAGCGCAGGTCATGCGCTTGGAGAAATCAAACACAGAAACAGTTTGACCCAAACACAAGGGAGTTATTTTATTGATCGAAACAGCTCTTTTGAGTCCTGTCTTTGCTTTCTGGGGAAGCCATTTTACCCTCAATTAGGGTGGCCACCTGGCCCGTTTTTAACCAGCCTGGCCCGTTTTTAACCAGCCTGGCTCATTTTTGTATTGCCTTGACCGTTGCCGGTGAAAAGATTTCATGTGCCTTTTTTTCCCTTGGGACAGTTAAGCACAGTGATCATTCTGAGATGCATATCATTGGCATTTATCAATAAATTAACTGCTTCACTGCTCCACTAAAATCACAAACACATAAACATTGTTTTATTTTGTTTGTGTGAAATGTTTTTTAAAAACGTTTTAGTAATAATTGGCACTAGGACCCTTTTTTGTTGGTGGGGGTGGTGGCCAGTGGCCTTTTTTTTTTTTTGCTTCTCAGAGGTGGCAGCCCCATGCACAATATAACTCCCCTCCTTGTGACTGAGGCTCCGGACACAATGGCAGGATTCAGGTGCGCTCTGTTTCGAGTTAAGCGATTAAGCTCTCGTGGCCCCTCACTGCTGTGTACAAGATGACCTGTTTGGGATTAATGTTGGCGAATGCTAAAATAACCATTAGCCTAATGGCTCTGTTGAAAGAGTTTATCATTCTCGAGTGTTCTGCTAATGAGGAGTGAAAAGACCCTTTCAGGAAGTTCAGCCTGGCTAATTGATGACCAGTATGTGGTGCCCGGTTCCTGCAAGCTTGTCTCCTGTGAGGCTGGCGAAACACGAGAAGGTGGACTGAAGCAACCCCCTGTCCCCCATTGTGTTGCAGTTGAGATATGTCAGCTAAGCATTCCAGAGTCACCGCCATTCATTTAACTTTACATTTGAACATGTTATGAAAAGATTCTTAGTTCAGATGCATTCTTACAAATATGTCCTGTATTTTTTTATTTATGTTTTTCTTTGATTTAAATGCAACAGTAAATAGATATTTGTAAAAGAGGTGTGCTTTCCTGTTAAGTTTTCCAAGTTAACTCTAGCATTAAGCACGGTTGAAATGTTTCATCTTTAACATATTGGGAATGTTTGTGCCCAGTCGAAAAAGCTAACAGAAGCAGCCCTCCATTCGTTTCTATAAATTACTAAAACATGTGTGTAAGAATGTATGTGTACAGCTTTTAATTGTATATGAAATATCATACTACTATGATAACACCTATATCTGGCTTGCATTGAAACTATTAACACTTCAATCAGAATTGATGGGCATTGAAAGTTGTAAAACAGTAACTCAAAGCTAAATAGTTTCAGTGTTAAAATGAACACTAACTTATCTGAATAACTTCCATTGTGTACCTGCTTAACATTAGAGTATTCTACTGGTAGACTTGATATCATTCGTGAAGATAACTTGTATATCTTAGGGCAGTGGTACTCAATCCTGGCCCTCGAGATAGAATCCAGTCCAGGTTTTTACTCCAACCAGATTCTAAAGCAGTTCATTGAACCTGCTGAGAGGCACTTAACTAATTTTGGAATAAAGACCTGGACTGGAATAGATCTTGAGGGCCACACCAGGGTAACACCAATATCCAATTCATCCAAATAGACCATGTGGTTTATTTGAATGATCTAAACTGATCAAAATGCAGCCTTTATTTAATTCCAAGTGAATCCAGCTGGGATTTTCCCCAGTAAAGTCTGAGAAACATCAGGTTCTTGCATTCTAGGGTGGCGGCATAAAGACCAGTCTCCTGTTTATTACAATAGACCTGCTCCACGCCTCATGTTTTTTAATGCGTGAAATCCTTTCTGTTTCCTGCTCCGTTTGTATTGTGACCCGTTTTCTTTCAAGATAAGTTAGTGTATAACCAGGGCTTCCACCTAACTGAAAGCACCCGTGTGGCGTCGCAGTGATTAATGAGTGCATATTTAACCCAGAATCCCTCTCTCTGCTTGTCACACACAGGCAAGCCTTGCTGCTAACAGACAGGGCTCCAACCAGAATGGAAGCGTTTCCCAGCAATCCGGAGCATCACAGACTACTGTAAGTTAAACAGTGTTCTACACCTCACAGAGAGTCTTTATACTCCAGGGAACCTCACTGCGTCAGTGAAGTGGTTCAAGCAGCAGTTTGGGAGATCTACTACTAAAGCCAGTGCACACACATACGGAGGGCCCTCATGAGCTTGCTATTAGAAACCAACACAATTGGTATTTTTTCATACTAGTTGTATATACATGATACTATATATATATATATATATAGTTTAGTTTTTTGTTTAGTTTTTTTTTAACTGATAACTTAGAATCTAGACTTTGAGCAATGAAACTTCATGGAATTATAGTATAAACTTCATGGAATTATATTTACTGACAAACTGCAGGTTTAAAATGTTTTCCACTGTAATAAACTATGTTTCCATAACACTTTACCTTAATAGCCGCAAGTGTGAATAACTGGAAAGCAGTCAGCCCCTCATTACTGTTACACAAACTCTTCACACTTACATTGAGCAAGAGTGACATCCGGTGGCCAGTTTGGGGATTGTCATTATTTGTCCCTTAAACTTGCAATAGGCTTCATAATGTGTACAATCTCAGGTGACACATGAATATCGATTACTACATGTCAAGAGGCGGTCTTGTGCATATCTATATGACAGAACAGCTCTGTAAGAGTGTATGTATAAGTCTCACGTACATAACTCCTCCGTCAGAGGCTGATTTTTAAATTGAATGCACCCTAGCAGTAGGTGAGGTACAGGCACTAAAAGATATGTAGGTAGGCTTGGTGGTCCAGTGGTTAAAGAAAAGGGCTTGTTATCAGGAGGTTCCTGGTTCAAATTCCAGCTCAGCCACTGACTCACTGTGTGTGTGACCCTGAGCAAGTAACCTAATCTCCTTGTGCTCCATCCTTCAGATGAGACATAAAACCGAGGTCTCCAACAGCAGCAACAGTTGTTGATGCATAATTCACCCCTTATAGTCTCTTTAAGTGGCTATGGAGAAATGTGTCTGCTAAATGACTAATTCATAATAATAATGTTAGGTCCTTGAGAGTCTCCCATGGTAAAGGCACGACCAAGAGGGTGAGTCATATTTTTTTGTTTGGGGAGCCCTTTTAAAAACAATTTTAAATAGAGGCCTCCAACTTAAAACTGAAGAAAGTAAATATTGACGTTGGCTATAACTATCATAAGTCCTGTCTGACACCACAACAGTCAAAGAGCACTACAATAAAGTCAAAGAAAATCCCAAATTCAAGCAGATGCTTTGGCACAGAATATTGTCTGTAATGTATCACACGGCCGGGCTCTCTCATCCCTTTCTCCCTCTCTCAGCTTAACCTAGCCACCTCCCGGCTGCAGCGCAGCTGATCAGCCGTGCTCAGAGTGTGAACTCTGCTGCTTCTGGGATCGCTCAGCAGGCCGTCCTCCTCGAAACAGCTCCACCACCGGCCTCACCGCCAGCCAGGCACAGATGTACCTGCGCCGCACAGATGGTAAGCACCAACAGAGGGCAGTACACACACACACACACACACGCATACGGAAGAGTCTGTTTTAATAAGATTAATATTAGGTAGCCCTTAATCCGCACACCTATGCGAGGATGTCTAATACATGCACAAAATGTGCATTCTTCTTAATGGCACCCTTAAGAGATTATTTAAACTTCACTGTGTAAGAATACATACAAATACAAAAGTGATGAAGTCCACATCACTATAGAAGTATATGAATCAAAACTTACAGATTGAAGAAAATACTTTTAATCAAAACATTTGTCAAAGACGCTGCTGGGACTGGTAACCAAACATTGAACACTGAATGGTGAAAATCTGTTCAAACAGTTGAAAGGTCAGTGTGAGAGGATATTATGGACAGCAGCTTTTAGTGCGGCAGTCATCAGATCACTGTTATAGACCCTGATGCGTGTCTGTCTGTCTGTCTGTCTGTCCATACAGTATTGTATATAAATGATTTGTGTTATATTTGTTGCATTATATCCACAAAGCATTTATCACAATGCATATAAAATATTGCATTTTTTTGCAATGTTGAGGTGCAAGCTCTTAAACTAACCTGGCTAGTTCTATAATCCATGATAAATGCTTTGTGAACAAGGCCTGCTGTGTGCAGCCATGTGTGTTTGTGTTCATGGCACTTGCATGTAGTTTATGTGTGTGTGCTCTGTTATAGGGGGTACAAGTTATTTTGTTCAACTTACTGTGCTGACCATATTACACAAGGGGTGCCTTTTAAATTATTGCATTCATTTTTCATTTTGAAGACACTGACATTTTGATTGAAAAGGACTTCTACTCCTCTCATGCCCTATGGTATTAAAAACAGAATCCCTCGAGCATTGAGAAACACAATGAAGCGTGTTTGTTGTGGCAGCATGTGTATCAGTTAGTCGCTTAGTTAAATCACTTACAAAATCTAAGCAGTTCATTTAACATTCAACAAATGAGTAACACCTAGAAACCCCTTGCTAAAGAGTGGTCAAGTAGAACTGGAACTCCAAACCCCTCACTTAGTAACTGTTCACTTAGCGATACCTTGCTTAGCAGCAGACTACACAAGTGACACAAGACTTGCCTAGCAACAGCTCTCTCGGTTCTGCTCCTGATTTGCCCTAGAGGTTTCAGCGGCAGAGCTGTTAGATGACAGTAAAGTGAAGCCTTGGGGTTTGACCTTTTTTAAACAGCACAGTCTCTTGCAGTTGGTGTGAAACATCCTATTTGCTTTGAATTGATTCTAACCTAGTTTCAGTACAGTTGCAGTAATATAACATGACCACACATTGTATTGATAATAGTGGCTTGGCATATCCGTAGTCTTATATCAGAGCCTTAAGGACTGTTTTAAGGAATGTCTTAATTGTGATCAATGAAGTGTGCAGTTCATTCAGCATTTCTGTTTGAAAGGGGCTTATTAGTTTGTTCTCATTTTAAACTAGTTTTTAAACAGTCCTTAAAACAGTTCTGAAATATGTATTTGTGAATTGGGAACAATTACAAAAATTGTTTTCTAGTTTCTTCAAGTTAATCCTATCAGTGCAAAAACACCTTTGTATACCAAGGCTATGCAAAAGAAAATCTCTCATCTCCGTGTGCTTGCATATGTTTTTTGTTCTTTCGTTCTTTGTTCATGATGATTGAATCTAGACCATATTCTACCACAAAGAGATGAACAAGAGATCTGAGAACTCTCTCCCAACCCGACCTGGGGCCAATTACAATGTAATTGTGCAATTCCTAATTCATTGAACCTTGGCACACCTGCGTAATTATAATTGAAATATACCGTATAATTGATCAATTACAGTTCAATTACGCATGTATCTGTTATTTGATCATTATTCATGTATATTCATGTATTTTCTGTATTTGTACCTGTGATTACTGCTGGGTTATTTAGCATGAAGAGAGTACACATGTTAATGCTGTATGGTTGTTTGTTACATTTTAGTGTAATTGTAATTATAATTTTAATTATTGCAGCATAATTGTAACTGTAATTGAACAAAATAGCATTGTAATTGTATTGCATGCAGTATTCAGAGATACAAGACCATATCAACGCCTTAATAAATCTTTGCTTTCTTTTTCTGTTTCACTCTGTTCAAGCTTATCTAATGAATAGTGTAGCCCCCACACACATAAACATAGCTTTTTGTGCGATTTATATGGTAAACTCCATTGAACAGAGCCACAATGTTCTTTGTAACAGAGCGGTTTGCTAACACTGCATGGTACGTGATTGAAATGTTTTCTTAGTTTCTCTGTGGCTGTGTCTGGTTTTGAGGTCATTTTGATGTGATTTTCAGGCACAGCAGAGTAACCTTGTGCAAGTAGCTAGGAGCCTAGGCCGTGCTGTCCCTTTGTCCCCTCAGCTCATTTTCACTCCAACCGCTACAGTCACTGCTGTCCAGCAAGAGGTCTCCAATCAGTCTTCTGGCCAACAAACAGCCTCTTCCCAGGTAAACAGCCTGTTTAATACAGCCTACTGTTATTACTGTGGGGAAACGGTTCCTACACATCCTGCAAGCTCCACTAGAGGGCAGCAGAGAACCACTGACTATCATAGGCCTTTTTAAGTGTAATATTGGTTGTGTTTTAAGGTCAGAAAAGTTCATTCCAAACAAGAGAAACGTTCAATTTCTCTTTAAAAACAACAGCCTAATTGCAATATTTCCCCTTTTACCATGCATATTAAATATGATGGTAATAATAACAGTATTATAGTATGTCACAAGTAAACAAGTGGTGTTTTGGAACAAGGGACAGGCCTTGATGGGTCGAATGGCAGTTTCTCGTTCTCAAACTTTTGGTATTACCCATGGCAGTTCATTAATGACAAATAGTATTTTATTTCATGCCAATATACTGTACTATCACCCACAGTCACTTTGTGTTTATCAGTATTTGTGAAACCATTTTTCTATATTAATGTATTTCTGTAGAATACCACATTCCAGCTTCAAAGCATGAGAAATATAACCCATATGCATACCCATGGCTTACAAGTGGTTTAATGATCACGGTTAGAATCAGTAAAAAACAAAAATCAAGGGAAATTCAATTTACCAAAAGTACTCTTTAGAGTGTTTGCTGTGCCCCTCGTTAATGGAAGGATTTCTCTCTTAAAAGCCTGACCCAGCATGAATGGGCCTCCAGTCCCACAATCCTTTCTTTCAGGTCCAGAACCTGGCTCTTCGCAGCCAGCAGGGCCCGCCTCAGCCTCCCTTCCCAGCCTCAGCTCCAGAGCCTGGGCCTCAAACCGCCCCCGGCAGCCAGGCTGCTCCCCGCTGGCTCTGCTGCCTCCCAGCCCAAAGCTCCAGGGCAGGGGGCCTTGACTCTGGTGGGGAAGGGAGCCTGCGTGAAGTCTCATCGGAGGGAGGGAAGAAAGGAGAGAGCCCGGCCAGCCAGGAGACTCGCGTGGTGACTGTGAGCCGGAATGTGACGCCGTGTGCAGCCACCCCCTCATCACTCCAGGTAAGGGTTCAGGCTTCGTCCATTATTTAAAAACACTTCATCATTGTGTAATGGACCTCCTCCTAGTGGCTGAGGAGTTAATAACACTGACATCAGCATAAGACATGTACTTACCTCTCGACTGCAGAGCTGGCTGTTTAGTTGAATGGTAAGGCGTTCATCTTTGAACCGTATGGTTTGTGTTTTCGCCAGTTTGATGCCTTTCCATTCAATTCAGTGGGCTAAGATGTCAATTCATTACAATTAGCAAAAGGTTTTGGTGAAAACTCAATTCTCACTGCTTACAACTGAAGTCAAAAAGCGAAATCATGAAAGGTGTGCATTATTATTATTTTTTTTTTAAATAAATCCCAAATTCACTGAAGATAATGGTACAAGAACTAAGCATAATATAGACAAATGTTTTCAATCTTTGTCTTTAGTGCCGTGATATAAACATACAGGACTTGTACAGTATATTTGGTGTAGGAGACCACACTGAGTCAACGTGCATCCCAATTAATTTACACCTTGTCACCCAGGAGAGTGACTAAAACAGCACAGTGTCTATTATAAAATCCAATACATTGACAAACTATCCCTAATTAAAAATGCTCAATCAGAATTCTCAGGTAAAACTATAGAGAAAAGTCAAGCAGACACATGTGTGGGCTAGTGCCTTCTTCAGTGGCCGACTAGCCGAAACATTGACTTCTTTACCATTTCAGGACCTCTGTGCAAAAGACTGAACAAATGATTGATTTAATATCACTATAGATCGATCATTGTTCCAACCCTAGTGCAAATGATGTCCCTCAATGTAATGTGCTCAGTCTAGGAGTGAATTGTTGTGTGCGTGGGTGTCTGTGTGGATTAATGTCTGTGAATGTGAGTAAGTAAGCCTGTGTGTGTGTGTGTGTGTGTGTGTGTGTGTGTGTGTGTGTGTGTGTGTGTGTGTAGCCATTCAAAGGAGAGCTCTCTGCCAATAGGTGGTAGCTTTGTCTGACTATAAGAATAAAGACCTGAGTCTGAATTAAGTCTGGCCACTGCACTTGAGGAAATGACTAATTTGGTTGCCGTGGTGATGACACCCACGGAGCAATCCTGCCTGAATGGTCCAAGGAGAACCCACCTGCTGTCAGTGAGCAGCACGCATGTGTTGTTTTCAATGTATTAATCTATTTCATATTATTTATAGATTGACTTTTTATTTTCTACTTTTACATCTGAAAAGCAGATCATTTATCTGACAAGGGAACCCTTAGGCCAATTTTAACACGGATACATAGCGACATTACGTGGGTATTCCTTCCCCAGAATTCAAATGAATTTACTAATTTAATAAATCAATATTGTTTAAGATTTTTGACAGAAAAGCTAAATAACAGCCCTTTTATTGCAGTAAAATTATTAAAATAAAATCATAATTCAATAAAGTAGCTTTTGCTGCTTAAGGTGATAACAGCCTTTTGGGTTTATGAATAATTATTTCCTTATGTGGTTGCTGTAGTAAATTGCATTTGGTGGATATTTTATATTGTATAGTTCTGTAACAATAGCATAGGGGAATCTTTGTCTTCTCTCAAACTCATTGTGGTTCTTTGCAAAGTGTGATATTAGTGTAGTCCATGCTATAGAGGTAACAGTTGCTGCTGCTTCCTGGTATTTAATCACGTCCTGTCCTGTGGCTCAGTTTGCCTCCAGTGGTCTTGCTAGGCCATGTGACCTGCACAGGAAGTGATACGATACCAGGAAGACACAGTTTAATTATTTCTGATCTTCAGCGTGCATGTTCCAAATTCCATATTCTGGAACCAAAAGGGGTCGTTGTAGTGAAAGTGAGAGAAAAGGATTTTATAGCCCTGGTGAGCTCTCCTTTAACAAAGGGACCGCAGATTTTTTCAAGGAGTGAGTAAGGGTTGGAGAGATCGAGCAGGAGGGTTAGCCTGGAGTTAAGCCTCGAATCAGTATTCAGAGGCAGTGTCTTCAGACTCGTTTGGAGAGGTGCTGGGGCTTCTTCAGTGTAGCAGCTTGAAGAAAACGCTGGGAAACCTGCATCTGCTTTGGAAGAAGCAGCTGAGAAAACAAAAGTTCACAAAGACACTGCTGTCCAGTAATGTTAAAGACACAACAGATGTTGGGCATGGAAAAATTGCATCTCTGCAGAGTGGTCACGTTTACTGTTAAAGCACAGCTTAGAGGGCTTTATTGCAATCCGCTTTGAACAAGGAGGAGGGCAATATGCCGTTAAAAACAGATAGATACTAAACTATAAGAGTACAGTGGGATTATAGAAGGTCCCTGTACACAGATACATACATAAAGTTATAGGTCTAAGATGAATCTTTGTGTGTCTCACTAACCTGGAGACTTCTTAATAAAGTGGTCTGGTCCAGTATGTTTTGTGCCTTCGAAGCTGTCTGTGTCTGTGTTTCTGATGGTGCATTGGTTTTGGTCTTTTTATTGATATATTGGAGGTGGTTTTGTCACACTTCAGTGTTTTACATTTATCTAGAGAACCGCTTCTCCAATTGCAATGAAATTGGTTTAGGACATTCTGGAGTCTTTGAGGAATCCACATTAGTTTGTACATCAGAAACCTAAAGGAGCTACATCATGTCCGTCTTTCACGTTTAGCCACTAAAAGGGTGTTTCATTATTTAAATACTGGAGACATCTATGCAGGTCCAGGAAAGGTAGCCCCACTCTAAACAGCAGACCGCTGTTTCAGTATAGGAAAGATATCTCCAATCAAAACAGCAAGACTAGAAAACTAAAGTAACTTGGTGCTAAAATTAAAGAATTGTATTACCAATTGAAAGCCTTTTTAACAAGGAGTGCAGTCAGAGAGTGACATCTAAAGTGAAACATCCATAAGAACACCTGGCGCAATGTTCTATATTGCTTTAAAGACCAGTGATAATGTTGCTAATCAGAGGATTTTAAAATAATGTTGTTGTTTTTTTTGTTTCATTCTTTTTAACACATAATTGCATTGGTTCAACTGAGTTTTCACTATTGATCTAACAGTTAAAAACTGCTGTGATTTATTGAGAGAGGCTATTATCTCACTGGGGGGTGTCTACTTATGAGGATCAAATTTAGACTTAAAACCACTTAACTGAAGAAAAAACATTTCAACCTCTTTCCGTTTTAGAGTTTATTTATTTTGGAAGCCTAAGCAGAAACAGACTCACACTAGAGCACCAGTCCCTAGAGTTTGCGTTTTAATGGGAAACGCACTGACTCACTCACCGGCACTCTAAATCAACCGCAATGAGACCTTAATGTAAAGCCTTTTAGGAACAATACTGCTGGGGCTGTTGGAATATAGTGTTTAAGGGGGTCTTCGGGAAATACAAATACATGCAAAAAAAAAACTAGGGAGCAGTTATTGCAATTACTGGGGTCTAACTACAGTATATTTAGACATTCGTTTGCATTCCTGGCTTCTGATTAATTGGGCTAATTAATGAAAGGTATATCTTGAGAACCAAATTTGCCGAAACATTGGATGGGCGTTCTCAGGAGACGTTTGACCACAAACTGTAAAGCTAGATGTTGGAAAGACAAGGTACTGGCACCTGACTGGAGGTATTATTAGTTTATTTAGACACCTTTAAACAAACTATACATTGAAAACACTTTCCAGAATTATATTTTATATTATCGTTCATAGTAACATATTATGAATCATAAAACTATTAAAACAAAATCAAATCACAAGTTGTACTGTGCAATGCAAATCACAGTTGTTCAAATAAGTATACTTTCTCTGTGGTTAAATTATACTTTTACAACCGTTATAGTTTAATTTAACAACAGCAAAATATACATAACTAGTTTATGATGGCTTAAATGGTGATTATACTGCTGGGAAAGAAATGCCAGGGTATCTTCCTCCGAATGGAATCACCCTTTCCGCTCTCACGCACACCCACCCTCCCGGAGCCCCATTCAAACATTCAGCCGGGTGAAAGTGCGCGAAGGAGGGGCACAGGGGTGATCAGCACGGCTTGACTCTCGGAACACCAATGAGTACAGGAAGGAAGAGAACTCGGTCACCACTAGTAGTAAAGAGACAAAACCAACAATACGTGCAGGGTAGGATTGTTTACGCACGGCTCAGTATTTATTTTACAGATTTGTAAAATGACACGCGCGCTGTGCTTATGTCTCAGTAACTGATTGGCTGTACACGTAAAGCTCGGTAGCCTTCGTATTGCAAGGTTAGTACTATATATACTGTATATACAGCATTTATCATAATAGCACGCTAGTAATTAAAGTTAATAATGCCCAATTCTTTCTTGACATTGTATTTATTGTTTTCAAAATGGTAGTTAGGAATCTTAGAAGAACAACAGCAATGCTGGAATGTTAGCATAACAAATTGCATTAAGCATGTGGTCGAAAAACTATTTAGCCAGTAAATGGTATAGTAATGTTAGAGAATACCATTTTGTGTTTTGATAGGTACCCATGCCACTATTAGATTGTGCAGCGCACAAAAAAACTAAATCTGCTTAAATTGTAATTTTGTAATATGTTTTGAAATAAAATCTCAATTTTTGGAATTATGTTTATGAAACTAATAGTTAGATTGGAACATTTTTCCACTATAAAATGTAGTGTTTCTATGTTGCAAAAAACTACAACAACAAAAATAGACCTTTGAGGCATATAAGTTACGAGCACTAAGGTCTCTCATGGCTCAATAATTTGGTATACTTGTAAGAATGTTGCAGGCTTGAGGACACTATAGGATACTCGTTTTTTTATTTTTTACCAGTCTTGCGGTTTGTTTTCTCTCCCAGGCTGTTGCCTGTATTTCCTCATGTAGCAGGCTACCTGGCTTGCTTCCCTTGCAGTTGCAGATTATCACAAGACTGATCCTGGGAACTTTGGGGGGTTTCCGGGCCTTGTTGTGCTGTGCAGTCTCTGATCCTGGGAGATGGGCGTGGGAGGCCTGAGTCATCGAGCTTCCTCCCCTGTGCTGGGCCCACTCCAGCCTGCTCTGGGGTGGGCCTGTCTCACTGGCAGTCAGCCTCTGTGTGCGAGAGCAAATGAAATAAACCAAGGGCCGCTATTCCTATATATAGTATTTAATGTTCAAGCCCCTCAGGGCGTGTTACAAATAAAACCCTAACTACTGCAGGGAAAATGTCTTCAGCCTACTTTAAAAAACTTTTTTTTTTTTTTTTAAATGAACAGACTACATCTCAAATGCAGCAAGGTGGCACATTCTGCAGCCCAGCATGGATAAGATATCTTGGAGTATCCATAGACCTCAATAGACAACCAGAACAAAAATGAGATAAAATCGTTAAGTAATCAGGCCAAGGCCAATTAGGACAAGCAGAACTTTAAAAAACAAATATTCAACAAAGATCCAACACAGAGGGATTTTAAAATGGTAGTGATGCGTTCATTCATGTTGGCGCAGTACAGAAAGTCCAGAAATAGTCCAATCTTGAGAAGCTCAGTGACGAGAAATTAGGACATTAAGCTCTTAGAGTCCTGGAGATTCAGACAGCTGGACTAATGGTCCTACTGCAAGGATCATGTTGTCACCACTAGCCAATCAGAGATTCACCCTTCATTTATAATTATATCTCGGTCCCTGAAGTTGACAATGCACAGAACTGTACAGTACACGGCTGAGTGAATTCACTGACCTGTTTAAACACTGCCTTCCGAAAAAATAATGCAGGAGACCCCCTGATGTGGACATGAAAGCTACTCCCTGCAGCCTCTGTTAGCCTGTATTTATTTTTAGAAATGATTGGCCTTTTTGTAGCTGGACAAAAGTCTGTTTTATTGGAGCTTTTTCATGCTCAAATAAAACAGAACAGATGGGAATCGTTGTGCATGCTTACCTCTGCTATAGCTACAAAAACACAGTAAACTGCACCATTAATAGGAACAAAGAATAAGGGTTATGTTGGTGTTTGTAGAATAAACAGCCGTGTTTATCAGTTTAAACCTGACATCAAAACCCCTAAGTATGATTCCCAATCTATAGCAATTTGAGAAGAGGTGGGCTGTTACTTGTACTCAGAATTGCTTTTTCGGCAGGTATTCAATAAATCGATTCATTAGGGTATTGATTTCAAAACATGCTGTACTTCCCTCAGTTTACAATTGAGTACCAATCAATGGCAAGTAACTGAACATCTGTTTTTGTTTAAGATTTAAGATAACCGTGATCATTTAAGGCTGGTAACAGAACATTAAAACTCTATGAAGTGGGCCCATGAAAAGTGTTCTAGAAATTCTGTCCTTCTGTCATGAGCTCTGCTAAGGCTGGTAACTCGCCAAAGTTTATATTTGGAGGAAATGTAAGGCATGCAGTTATGTGAAGAATGTTAGTAAAGAAAGGAAGAGGGGAATAGATAGTAATGTTAGCTGTGCAGGAAGGCTATGAGGAGCTGTTTGTGTTGAGCTGTTCCAGTTAGTTTTATGGGTTTTAAGCAATTGTTTGCTCCCTAGACACTAGACGTCAGTAGGTTATCAGTCTTGGCCAAAGATGTTTTGAAAACACAGCCTGGGAGATAGGTTACATGCTCAGGTATCTCTTTCTCCCTTAGAAGTTTCAGCAGTGGAAATTACAACTGATGACAGCTGCTAAAAGCAACTTCCTCAATCTACCAGCAGTTAGAATACTAGAATTACTGCTGTATGGGAATTGTTTGACGTTGTATGTTTTACAGTGTCTGCCGGCTTCAGTGTGTTAAGGTAATGGTTGTTAAGGTTTAAACTGTAAAAAACTGAAAATACTGTATAGTATTTAACTAAAAGTTAAACCAAAAACATTATATTTTATTGGGATAGTCCCATTTCAAAAAGTTGAATTATTTATAGTATATTGAAGCATTGTAAAGCAGTGCGTGTGCAAATCATTGTCAAGTAGGAAATAAATGAAAAAGTAAAATATAGACGACTAATTACTAAATCAAGCACAAGTTTTCATTGACAATGTCTTTGACAGTTTAAAACGATAAACAAAGAAGGTTTAAACGTTTAATCTATTACCTAATAAAAATCCCACTTTTTAGAAAATCTCCACAGGGTATTTCAATGACATTCTTTAGTTCAGGACAAATCCCACAACACTGTTATGCAGCATGAACATGAATTGATGACAAGCTTCAAGACGTCATTTAATCCAGACTGACTGCGTTTAATGATCCCCAGCTTACACACAGATCCAGCCCCACCAGCTGATTCAACAGCAGCACCTCCAGCAGCAGCACAAGCAGGTCCAGCAGCACCAGTTTGTGATCCAGCAGCAGCAGCAGCAGCAGCAGCAGCAGCCACAGCCAAACATCCCTCAGAGGTCCCAGCCTCACCTCCTCCACTGTGCCTCCATCCAGCCCCAGCCAGTCCAGACCCTCACTATCCAGCCCACAGTGCAGCCCCAGACCCAGCAATGCACCATCCCAGTCCTGCCCAAGCAGCACATCACACCTAGTCCCCAGGCCACCATCTTCCACTCCACGCTGAGCCCTCAGACCGTCGCCCACAATGGGCATCCCTCAGGCCTGAGCCAAGCCCAGCAGAGCACCCAGCCTGTGCAGGTGGCAGCCGTCAATCTGCAGATCCAGCCTGTGCCCTCCACGGTAAGCAAACAGACCAAAAATGAGAAACTATAGGAATAGACTGTGTGGACCCCAGTTGCTAACCTAGTACAAGTGAGCCATGGGAGTGTGATTGGAATCTCGTTCATGCCTGATTGCCCATAGGGAAGAGCTGCATTGGTCTTGGGTTGGATTCTGTAATAAATGTAATCTCCCTGGTGCATGTCAGTTTCAGTCAAGATTTCATAGATGCTCAATCAACGCAATAAACACAGTGTACAATGTAAAACATCCCCAAATGTAAATTAGAGCCATCAGGCATGGAAATAAGACTCCAACTACAAAGCAGATTGAGCCATTGTGGGTTTTATTATGAGATTAGTTTGACAAGATCTTATAATTTTAGGGAGTCTTATAAAGATCTGTTGTCTCAACACTTGAATACAAATACATCAATGATGTGACACAAGATATCAAGGTTAATATTTTTTTGGGAGTGGAGGCACAAAATGCTGCCTGGTCTTGTTTGGTAATCAAAACGGAGCATGCACACAAAATAGAAAATGACAGAAATAGCACTGCTCAAGGCTAGCCCCTCCCTGAAGATCTCTGCTGAGTGCAGATTCAGACTCACTAAGAAATTCCCTTTTATGTGTTACTAATGTCCTGATAATGTGTCGTAACCTGACGTGTCTGATAGGGTAAGAAAAAGCACAACGGGCATCATTTATCAAAATCTAAACAAAAGAAAGGGCTAAAAAAAGGTTAAGCAACTATAGATGCCCTTTTAGTACAAGAGATATGTAGCGATGTCTATATTAGGTGGTTTAAATCCCCTCATCCTGCATTGATAATGGTCAGCACCTCTTTATACATTTTTGAGAAGAGGATTTGGGAATGTACAGTGCTTAAAATACATAACCCAAAACAGAAAATACCATCTTCATAACAGAAATGTCTACCTACCCAACTTCAGAAGCCTAATTCATTCAGCAAACACTTTTTAAAGATGGCCCAGCATCTTCTTTTTTACATTGTTGGTGTGATTGACCATGCTAGTCTTTGCCCCCTTGTTCAGCCCCCAAGACTGGTCCATGACAGTGTGAGTAAAGAGAAGGTGACCCCCGTGACAGCCAGGGAGCCAATCAGAACCAGCAGCGTCCAGCAGCCCTTCTCCACTCCTTCACCTACCGTGGCCACGACAGAGCCGCACAAACCAGACGCCAGCAAGCCAGCCATGCAAGGTACAGTGCTGCACTCCTCTGACTGCATGCTGGCAACATTCATTCATTACAGTAGCTTTATAGAAGTTCAAACCAAGGTTTTAAAATCCATTTCTTACAAATATAAATAGATCACGTATAGTAGTAATTCTCAACAGTATGCTTTGCTTGCATTATTTCCAGGATGCTGGAATCATAGGAGAGTTGCATTATCACATGACTCACAGGAGACACAGTGATTGGAAGGGGTTTCCTCTTTTTGTTTAGTGTTGCATTACACAATATATGCATAGTGCATATATGCTTATTGCACAAATAGGTGCATGCGATTATGTTGAGAAAATCTGCATATATGCAAGACTGCCCTTGAATCCAGGACTATTTAAGAAAGGTTTAAGAGTAAGAAAAAGTTGAAATGGTATTAGAAAAGCATCTAAAAGCTTTTAATATCAATAACACAACTTACCATGTGTATACAAGCTGAGAAATGCTTTCCAAGTTTATTGAGAACATGCCATTCATGGCATGTATTTGTGGTATATTTCTTAGAAGCATGGAGCACTCAGAGATGACTTTAACCTTACATTAGTTCAGTCCATGATAAACTCCATCGTACAAGTCCATTTTACAAAGTTGCAGTTTGTTGACATAGAACCATTGCAAAGATCAGGATTGGATTGCCAAATACTCTAGAGAACTCTCTATTGCTGTGACTCAATTGCACACAAACCACTTCTCTCTGGCTCCTACTGCGACAACCCCTAACCAGCTGTAGCCACTGCCTTGTATACCTATTCCTAAATTCATACCAATTAACTGATTATCCATATTCTGGGCTTTGAATCTCAAGCTATAACATAGAAATGGGGATATACAACTATTTATACTATTACATAGAGACACATACAAAGATATTAATTGACATAAATTGGCTTTGTCCCACCATGCTGTTGTAAAGTTTAAAACCTCTCAGCCCCCACTCTTTGCATTTGCACTCATCTTCAACCATGGGGTGCTTTAAATTAGGACAAGGATGCGTGGGTTTATTTATGAAACCAAAGGAGTAGCTGTTCACAGCAAGCAGTGCATATCCAAGTATAAGCCAAGTCATGACTTTACTTACTAAAGTATAGGAATGTTTGACTGGGCTGAAAGGGGTTATGAAACTGAATCATCCACCTCTAGGGTATTGGTTGGGAAGTAGATAGACAGCTGGCTTCACTGCTGAAGGATGCACCTTGTCACCAAGTGTTTCATTAAGATCTCACCTTCCAGTTGGATATGCTGATTAGCGAGAGCGACAAGATAACAAGCCCCATTTCACACAGCCTGTGTAGCGCTATGCTTTTAAACACATTGAACTAATGGTTTGGACAATTGTCAGTCGCTTAGAAAGAGCAAAATAGAAAAAAAAAATCATCAAATGCATTTGTCTGAAAGCTGATTTTTACTTGAAAGACAATACATTTACTATTGCTTATCTTGTTGCAGAGGATGAGATTTTTGGTACTTGCATGTATGGGACAAATAACTCTATTTAACAAAAAGGCCAAGGGAAACAGCAAACTTCTGAAAGGAATAAAACTATTTTAACTGCATAAAAACAAGGAATTGTTCAGAAGGAACGTGATTTCTTGTTGGTATGATACTATTAATGTTGTATTTATCAGAAATTTGGCCCTTGCATCTTTAGCGCATTTTTTGGTGTAAATTTTGGTGTAAGTTTTATTGAATAAGAGTATGCAAGCAAACAATTAGTTTGTAATAATGTTTGCCTCTAGTCTAGAAGATCATTATTTATTATAAGAAATTCAATTAGTAACAAACTTGGGCACACATTTGCCTTAAATTAATCTTAGTTGCTTGCTACTGGTTTTGGAACAGCTTTATTTTCCTTACACAAAAACTGAACCTTGATTTTAAAAATGGCTTTGCATATTGTGCCATAGAATCACATCTCTAAAAAGGACGTCAACATATGTTTTTCCACAATGGACATTCTGAAAACGTCAAATAAATGCTTTCCATTTGGATTGCTACTTGAGTGCAGCAAACTCATATTCAGAGCCATCTGTTGGTTCCCTTGATCCAGCTCTAGCTGACCTCTGTCTGCATTCGGGGCGACAGCAGTAGAGAAATAGGGCAGAGAACAATCACACTTCTTATTTTGTACTATTTTATTTTGCTTGATGTTTTTTTATATTTCCAGTTTCTGTTAAGAAAAAAATATATAAGGAGAAATACAGACTGTGTTTGTAACAAGTGTGGATTTTCTGCTTTTATATTTTGAGTGTAAGTGTCTTTGTAACATTTAGTAATACATATGCAGGCCTGTAGCCAGAGAGCTATCATAGAAACTTCCAAAATTCCAAAAGTAGCCCAGCAGACGGTTTGGAGAGATTTCTCTCTGAATCACTCAAGCAGGATGGTAGCTGTCCCAGCTCGTCCCTGACAATGGCAGCCTGTGCCCTGGGCTGTAGTTGGGCCCGAGTGGCAGGCCTTTTACATCACTACCATCTGTAAGACTGCCAGCCGGCCCACAATGGACTTCTCTGCGTTGTCTCTCCTCTCAAGCGGAAGAGTGAATCTGTCACGCCCTGGCATCTATTGTCTAACTCTCGCTCTTGTGAGACAGTGACAGCAGTGGCTCTAATTAGGGAAGAGGGGTTTATCTTCAGTATTCCCCAAAGGGCAGGGGTGCAAGGGGGATAAGAAGGCATGTGTGGCAGGTGGAAGGGCAGGTGCGTCTGGGGCATGGACGGCATAGACAAAAGGTTCAACTCTTCAGTTTTTGGGTTACTGGGTTTTAAGTCTTGTGCTGAAGATACATTCCTCTTGAATTTTATCAGTGCTGTTTGCAAGGATTGTTGGGATTTGAAGTTACTTTCTTCAAATTCCTGAATTAAAATAATTTTAAAGGAAAAAAAAACAGGTAAAGGGGGATTTATTTAACTTTCTAAAAATCCATTAAAGGATTTTGCCGTATACTGTGTAGTTTTCTCGATTTATAGACATGCTTCCTTCCTGTGCAGAATCTGAGCTGTCCACTGCACATAGGGCTGCATCCATTGCATCTATTGTGTGGTGGCAAGATTAAATCTACTTCGAAAGTGAAGTAAATGGTTCATAGAAAAATGAGTAGGGACTTTGCAAGAAAGCTCTTATCCAAATATTGGAGAAAGCAGCTAGGCTACTACTCCTTTGAGACTCAGCTACCAAGTAGTGACCATAGATCTCTCACAAATCACAATTTTCCACAGAAATTCAATTCTCCTTCATGCCAGCCCCCCTATGTTGAATTTAATAACCTCTGCATAATTTCAGCTCAGATGAACAGTTACCATATGTATTGAATCAGATTTCACGTGCTGTCTCAAAACGTTTTTTGCCTGAAAGTCGTGGGAGAATTTGACAAATGTGCAAGGGAAAAAAGCAATATATTTCTAGGATTCTTAAGATAAATTCCCCACACCTGACGCTTGCAATGAACCACATGCTGCTTGTAACTATGACCCCACAGAAAGCGTTATCAGATTCTGATCTGCTGTCTAGGAGGCCAGCCTGGCTCTCAGTTGGCGATACAGACTGTTGAGAGATGGAAGTCACTCACAGGATTACACACTTCAGCTGAGGCTATATAACGATGTTATTTTCTTTTGTAACATTGCGATAGAAAACATACTGTCTAGAGATGAGACTGGATTTAGTAATATTAAGATAATCGTTGTCGAAACATTTATCATTGAGTTTAAGTTTATTTTAGTATTTCTATATTTAGCACTATTAAGTGTGTGTAATAGTTACGGATGAGATAAGACTGGATTCTGCAGCCAGTTTGGTTATGATTTTAAAAGTTTCTGTTTTATCCTGTTTGTTTGTAAGTGTGCTGCTATCGCATCAGTGGTTCGTATTTCATAAACTGTTTGAGATGCTGTCTTCATATTTTTCATAGGCAAATGTAACAGTACCCTAAAATGGCAACCAGACCCTCGGATTCCTGATTAACAAAGCCAGCTC
>JAGXEW010000830.1:0-5000 GCA_030684275.1 Acipenser oxyrinchus oxyrinchus
TCCCTCTTTCCATCTCTTTCTCTCTCTTCCTCCAGTCTCCTTCCTCTCTTCCTACCTCCCCCTCCTAACCCTCTTGCCCTCTCTCAATTCAAATTCAAATGGTCTTTGTTGGCATGGCAAGAAACACAAGCATTACCAAACTTAGTGCAGCAAATACAACATAAATATAATCTCCCTCTCCCTTTCCCCCTCCCCCTCCCTCCTCTCCCTCTCACTCTCCCTTTCCTCCCTCCCTCTCCCTCTCTCTCTCCTCTCCCTCCTCTCCCTCCCTCTCCCCTCCTCCTCTCCTCTCCCCTCCTCTCTCTCCCTCTCTCCTCTCCTCTCCCTCTCCCTCCCTCTCCTCTCCTCCTCTCCCTCTCCTCTCCCTCTCCCTCTCCCTCCCTCCTCCCCTCTCTCCTCTCCCTCTCTCCTCCCTCCCTCTCCCTCTCCCTCCTCTCCCTCTCCCTCTCCTCCTCCTCTCCTCTCCTCCCTCTCCTCTCTCCTCCTCCTCTCCCTCCCTCTCCCTCTCCTCCTCCCTCTCCTCTCCTCCTCCTCCTCTCCTCTCCCTCTCCTCCTCCCTCTCCTCTCCCTCTCCTCTCTCTCTCCTCTCCTCCCTCTCCTCCCTCTCCTCCTCTCCCTCTCCTCCTCTCCCTCCTCTCCCTCTCCTCTCTCCTCCCTCTCCTCTCCCTCCTCTCCCTCCCTCCTCTCTCTCCCTCCCTCCCTCCCTCCTCCCTCTCCCTCTCCCTCCTCTCCCTCTCCCTCCTCTCCTCCCTCTCCCTCTCCTCCTCTCTCTCCCTCTCCTCTCCTCCTCCTCTCTCCTCCTCCTCCCTCTCTCCTCCTCTCCCTCTCCTCCTCCCTCTCCCTCCTCCTCCTCCTCTCTCCTCTCTCCCTCCTCTCCCTCTCCTCCTCTCCCTCCTCCCTCTCCCTCCTCTCTCCTCCTCTCCTCCTCCTCTCCTCTCTCTCTCTTCCCCTCTTTCTTCCCCCCTCTCTTTCCGTTCTCTGCACCTCCCTTCCCTGCACTCCAGCTGCAGAATACAAGCAGTAATCAATTAGTTTGTGGAGTTACATGCTCATAATAACGTTACCTAAATGGCTGTTAGTGAAAAAGCTGTCTGGGGGAGTGCAGAATGGGGGCCCGAAGGCCGATTCAATAAAAAACCTCATTTCTCTTCATCGCAGAGAGCACAGCTGCAGCCCGCTGCTCTCCCCTCCCTCCCTCTCTCTCACATCTTTAATGTGCTGTTACGTGGGCCTTGTATGGTTCTCCATTGTTGTTGTGTTGGGTATTTATTTACCAGCAAGCATTCCAGCTGCACCAGCTCATTTACAAGGGTGTCCCCGCGGGGGAAAGCCAGCAGGAGCCACGCCATCAAGATGAACAAAATATGCAGCGCCATTCACCAGCAGAGAGATGAAATACACAAATAAATAGAAACATAGCCTACACCTGCAACTCATGCTAGCTACAGGCGTGTGGCAGGGTAGCGTCACGGCCAGGCTGTTACTGGAGGAAGGAGTCTCCGAAGCTGGAGCGCATGTTTATTAATCCCACAGGGGGACAAAACCACAACGAGCAAACTAATACAGCACGAGGGCCAAAGAGTCAAACACACAACTTCCACGAGCCAGGCTGAGCTCCGCCTTCACTGGCTTTCCTTCTCCTCCCTTTTTATACAGAGGGTCATTCCCCAGTTAGCACCAGTGACCATCATTAGGGCAGGGATAGATTTAACCCCATCCCTGCCACAAGGCTGTCAAATACTCGAGAGAGTTACACTGGGACACAATGAAAGACACATGCTGTAGTGGCTTCAGTAACAAACGTTTTGACTGGAAGTCTTGAACACTGAAGGCTTGAGAAAGGCTTCTTTGTTGTTGAATGTATTCAGGTTCTCCGTAGGTAAAGGAGTTATAAATCCAGTGTGTTTTAACATGGCAGTGCTGACCCTCTCCCAGCTCTCTCCCCTCTCAATGAAGACAATGAGCAGGACAGCTTGTGGAAACGTTTGAGCTGTGCAGTGTGTTTCACAGCGTCCCCTCCCTGTCTCTCCGCAGTGCCCAGCCAGCCCCCGGAGAACGTGCGTGTGATGTCCATCACCTCGGACGTGGCGGTCTTGTCCTGGTCTGAGCCCCCCCGCATCACCCTGAACGGCGTGCTCAAGGGCTACAGGGTCATCTTCTGGTCCCTCTTCCCCGATGGAGGTGGGTGCTGTGGGACAAAGGAGCAGGTCCTGATACAGAGTAATTATCACACCAGATACCTGTGTGTGTGTGTGTGTGTGTGTGTGTGTGTGTGTGTGTGTGTGTGTGTGTGTGTGTGTGTGTGTGTGTGTGTGTGTGTGTGTGTGTGTGTGTGTGTGTGTGTGTGTGTGTGTGTGTGTGTCTGTGTGTGTGTGTGTGTGTGTGTTTGTGTCAGTCTGTCTGTGTGTGTCTGTGTGTGTGTGTGTGTGTGTGTGTGTGTGTGTGTGTGTGTGTGTGTGTGTTGTGTACTGTGTTTATCAGTGTCTTTCACACTGTTTTTTGTGTTTTTGTGTATCGAGAGAGAGAGACACACAAATATTGAAAGACAAACTAACAGACATTCAGAGAAAGACAGACAGACAGATAGCCTGACATACACACGCACGCACGCACGCACACACACACACACACACACACACACACACACACACACAGACAGCTAATTGTGTTTTTGTTTGTTAATGTGGGTGTTTATGTTGTTAATGATGCTTTAGCTCCTGTTCCTAACCACCCTCTCCCTTACTGTCTCTATCTCTCTCCACCCTCTCCCTTACTGTCTCTATCTCTCTCCCCCCTCTCCCTTACTGTCTCTATCTCTCTCCACCCTCTCCCTTACTGTCTCTATCTCTCTCCACACTCTCCCTTACTGTCTCTATCTCTCTCCACCCTCTCCCTTACTGTCTCTATCTCTCTCCACCCTCTCCCTTACTGTCTCTATCTCTCTCCACACTCTCCCTTACTGTCTCTATCTCTCTCCACACTCTCCCTTACTGTCTCTATCTCTCTCCACCCTCTCCCTTACTGTCTCTATCTCTCTCCCCCCTCTCCCTCTCTCTCTATCTCTCCCTCTCTCACCCCTCTCTCTCTCTGCCCTCTCCCTCTCTCCCCTCTCTCTATCTCCCCATCTCTCTCACCCTCTCTCTCTCTCGCTCTCCCCCTTCTCACCCTCTCTCTCTCCTCCCTCCCCTCTCCTCTCTCTCTCTCTCTCTCTCTCCTCTCTCTCCTCTCTCTCTCTCTCCCTCTCCCTCTCTCTCCCCTCTCTCTCCTCCCTCTCCCTCTCTCTCCCTCCCTCTCCCCTCTCTCTCTCTCTCTCAGAATGGGGAGAGATGCAGAACATCACGACGACCCGTGAGAGAGTGGAGCTCAAGGGGCTGGAGAAATTCACCAACTACAGCGTGCAGGTGCTGGCGTACACACAGGCCGGGGATGGAGTGAGGAGCAACATGCTCTACATCCAGACCAAGGAGGACAGTGAGTGTGACTGCATCACTGGAGAGCTGTATTGCGGACCCCCACGCTGTGTCAGTGACTGCATGACTGGAGAGCTGTGTGCTGGACCCCCACGCTGTGTCAGTGACTGGAGAGCTGTGTGCCGGACCCCCACGCTGTGTCAGTGACTGGAGAGCTGTGTGCCGGACCCCCACGCTGTGTCAGTGACTGCATGACTGGAGAGCTGTGTGCTGGACCCCCACGCTGTGTCAGTGACTGCATGACTGGAGAGCTGTGTGCTTGACCCCCATGCTGTGTCAGTGACTGCATGACTGGAGAGCTGTGTGCCGGACCCCCACGCTGTGTCAGTGACTGCATGACTGGAGAGCTGTATGCCGGACCCCCACGCTGTGTCAGTGACTGCATGACTGGAGAGCTGTGTGCCGGACCCCCACGCTGTGTCAGTGACTGCATGACTGGAGAGCTGTGTGCCGGACCCCCACGCTGTGTCAGTGACTGGGACAGTGTTAGGGGAGCTGTGTGCCAGACCCCCACGCTGTGTCAGTGACTGGGACAGTGTTAGGGGAGCTGTGTGCCGGACCCCCACGCTGTGTCAGTGACTGGGGCAGTGTTAGGGGAGCTGTGTGCTGGACCCCCACGCTGTGTCAGTGACTGGACAGCTGTGTGCCAGACCCCCACGCTGTGTCAGTGACTGGAGAGCTGTGTGCCGGACCCCCACGCTGTGTCAGTGACTGGGGCAGTGTTAGGGGAGCTGTGTGCTGGACCCCCACGCTGTGTCAGTGACTGGACAGCTGTGTGCCAGACCCCCACGCTGTGTCAGTGACTGGAGAGCTGTGTGCCGGACCCCCACGCTGTGTCAGTGACTGCATGACTGGAGAGCTGTGTGCCGGACCCCACGCTGTGTCAGTGACTGCATGACTGGAGAGCTGTGTGCGGACCCCACGCTGTGTCAGTGACTGCATGACTGGAGAGCTGTGTGCGGACCCCACGCTGTGTCAGTGACTGGGACAGTGTTAGGGGAGCTGTGTGCCGGACCCCCACGCTGTGTCAGTGACTGGGACAGTGTTAGGGGAGCTGTGTGCCGGACCCCCACGCTGTGTCAGTGACTGGGGCAGTGTTAGGGGAGCTGTGTGCCGGACCCCCACGCTGTGTCAGTGACTGGACAGCTGTGTGCCAGACCCCCACGCTGTGTCAGTGACTGGAGAGCTGTGTGCCGGACCCCCACGCTGTGTCAGTGACTGCATGACTGGAGAGCTGTGTGCCGGACCCCCACTCTGTGTCAGTGACTGCATGACTGGAGAGCTGTGTGCCGGACCCCCACGCTGTGTCAGTGACTGCATGACTGGAGAGCTGTGTGCTGGACCCCCACGCTGTGTCAGTGACTGCATGACTGGATAGCTGTGTGCCGGACCCCCACGCTGTGTCAGTGACTGGAGAGCTGTGTGCCAGACCCCCACGCTGTGTCAGTGACTGGAGAGCTGTGTGCCGGACCCCCACGCTGTGTCAGTGACTGCATGACTGGAGAGCTGTGTGCCAGACCCCCACGCTGT
>JAGXEW010000830.1:10000-47115 GCA_030684275.1 Acipenser oxyrinchus oxyrinchus
GTGTGTGTGTGTGTGTGTGTGTGTGTGTGTGTGTGTGTGTGTGTGTGTGTGTGTGTGTGTGTGTGTGTGTGTGTGTGTGTGTGTGTGTGTGTGTGTGTGTGTGTGTGTGTGAGTGTGTGTGTGTGTGTGTGTGTGTGTGTGTGTGTGTGTGTGTGTGTGTGTGTGTGTGTGTGTGTGTGTGTGTGTGTGTGTGTGTGTGTGTGTGTGTGTGTGTGTGTGTGTGTGTGTGTGTGTGTGTGTGTGTGTGTGTGTGTGTCTGTATTTATGAACGGTATGTATGTAATTAAATTCATTCACATTGTATTGCTGTGCTGAAAATCTTTTGGTTCTTTATGTGCATACAATAGGAATATCTGAACCAATCGATCTTACAAAGAAACGATCAGTTTGAATCGCACAGGCTCCTCTGTAGCGCTGTCCATGGCATCGACTCAGTGTTCTCCCTCTCCTTTGTTTAAAAGCACACGTTAGCTTTTATTAGTTTTAAGTTCTGTTGATTCATTCCTGAACTCAGTCAGCGCTTCTCGAAACACCTGCAGTGAGGTTAGAAACGAGGAGCACATTCACTGGAGCGCTTGCCTGGCTTTGAACACCTGCAGTGAGGTTAGAAACGAGAAGCACATTCACTGGAGCGCTTGCCTGGCTTTGAACACCTGCAGTGAGGTTAGAAACGAGAAGCACATTCACTGGAGCGCTTGCCTGGCTTTGAACACCTGCAGTGAGGTTAGAAACGAGGAGCACATTCACTGGAGCGCTTGCCTGGCTTTGTCCCTGTGGCTTCATCTGAAAGTAAATGTTCTTATTTTATTTTAGTGAAAGTTTAGGGGTAGGGAACTATCACTGCAATTCAGAAGACAGGGCTACTTTCCAAAAATACTACCCCTGTATACACAATGCATGTTTAATTGAGAGAGCAGGAGAACTCTCTACACTGCCCTTCCCTGTATACACAATGCATGTTTAACTGAGAGAGCAGATGAACTCCCTAGCAGCGCTGGAAACACATGTGGAACGGGTTTGCTATCAGTGTAGGAGTGTGTGAACGGGTTTGCTATCAGTGTAGGAGTGTGTGAACGGGTTTGCTATCAGTGTAGAAGCGTGTGAACGGGTTTGCTATCAGTGTAGGAGTGTGTGAACGGGTTTGCTATCAGTGTAGGAGTGTGTGAACGGGTTTGCTATCAGTGTAGGAGCGTGTGAACGGGTTTGCTATCAGTGTAGGAGTGTGTGAACGGGTTTGCTATCAGTGTAGGAGCATGTGAACGGGTTTGCTATCAGTGTAGGAGTGTGTGAACGGGTTTGCTATCAGTGTAGGAGTGTGTGAACGGGTTTGCTATCAGTGTAGGAGTGTGTGAACGGGTTTGCTATCAGTGTAGGAGTGTGTGAACGGGTTTGCTATCAGTGTAGGAGCGTGTGAACGGGTTTGCTATCAGTGTAGGAGTGTGTGAACGGGTTTGCTATCAGTGTAGGAGTGTGTGAACGGGTTTGCTATCAGTGTAGGAGTGTGTGAACGGGTTTGCTATCAGTGTAGGAGTGTGTGAACGGGTTTGCTATCAGTGTAGGAGTGTGTGAACGGGTTTGCTATCAGTGTAGGAGTGTGTGAACGGGTTTGCTATCAGTGTAGGAGTGTGTGAACGGGTTTGCTATCAGTGTAGGAGTGTGTGAACGGGTTTGCTATCAGTGTAGGAGCGTGTGAACGGGTTTGCTATCAGTGTAGGAGTGTGTGAACGGATTTGCCCTCTCTTCCTCTCCCTCTCCTCTCTCCCTCTCCCCCTTCCTCTTTCCCCTCCCTCTCCACTCCCCTACTCCCCCACTCCCCGCTCTCTCTGCCTCTTCCTCTCTCCCTCCCCTGCCCCTCTCTGCATCCACCCCTCACTCCCTCCCCTCCCTTCCCCTTCCCTCTCTGCCTCCACCTCTAACTACCCCTCCTTCTCCCCCATTCACTTCCCTCTCTGCCTCTACCCCTCCTCCCTCCCCATCCCCTTCCCTCTCTGCCTCTACCCTCCTCTGCCCCTCTCTGCCTCCAACCTTCACTCCCCTCCCCTCCCCTGCCCCTCTCTGCCTCCACCCCTCACTCCCCTCCCTCCCCTTCCCCTTCCCCTCTCTGCCTCCACCCCTCACGCCTCCCTCCCTCCCCTTCCCTTCCCTCTCTGCCTCCACCCCTCACTCCCCTCCCTCTGCTTCCCTTCCCTCTCTGCCTCCACCCCTCACTCCCCTCCCTCCCCTCCCCTGCCCCTCTCTGCCTCCACCCCTCACTCTCCCTCCCCTCCCCTGCCCTCTCTACCTCCACCCCTCACTCCCCCTCCCCCTGCCCCTCTCTGCCTCCACTCCTCACCCCCATCCCCTCCCCTGCCCCTCTCTGCCTCCACTCCTCACTCCCCCTCCCCTCACCTGCCCCTCTCTGCCTCCACCCCTCACCCCCATCCCCTCTCCCCTCTCTGCCTCCACCCCTCACTCCCCCCTCGTTGCAGTGTGTCCCAGATGTGTTGTGCTGACAGTATTGTAACAGTAAGCCTATCAGACATGTTAGGGGATTAGAAGAGGCCATTAAAAGCCAATCTCTGCTTCTAAATATACAACTGAGACGGGCTTAACCCCGGTGCTTCCCTCCATCCCTTCAATCAGGCGCGCGGGAATAAAACAGATTTAAAATCCTCTCTCTCATTCAAACCCCTATCCCAGGCCTGTCCCAAGCATGCTCTACATATGTTGTAAGCGTGTTCGCGCTGTCCTCACCGTGAACCCCTATGATCTAATCAGCGCTTCCTAGTCACTGCAGTGAGTGTTTGAGCAGTGGTGTGTATATTGGGGTGATGCTGTGTATATTGAGGTTATGCTGTGTATATTGAGGTGACACTGTGTATATTGAGGTGATGATGTGTATATTGAGGTGATGATGTGTATGTCGAGGTTATGCTGTGTATATTGAGGTGATGATGTGTATATTGAGGTGATGCTGTGTATATTGAGGTGATGCTGTGTATATTGAGGTGATGCTGTGTATATTGAGGTGACACTGTGTATATTGAGGTGATGATGTGTATATTGAGGTGATGATGTGTATATTGAGTTGATGATGTGTATATTGAGGTGACGCTGTGTATATTGAAGTGACGTTGCTGACTCATCATTGACGCTGTGCTTCTGTTTGACTTGCAGTTCCGGGACCCCCTGCTGGGATCAAGGCAGTCCCCTCCTCTGCCAGCAGTGTTGTGGTGTCTTGGCTCCCTCCCACAAAGCCCAATGGTATCATCCGCAAGTACACCATCTTCTGCTCCAGCCCAGGTTCTGGGCAGCCGGTAAGTCAGCTAGAGAGGGGGGGTCTATCTGCGGAAGAGGTGTGAAACTGACATTACAGATCCCAATATCCCAAACCCAAGACTTCTTCTAAAAAACAACAAGGGCTCTTCACAGTATAGAACACTGCAGTACCTCTCAATACAATACAATACAATACAATACAACACACACACACACACACACACACACACACACACACACACACACACACACACACACACACACACACACACACACACACACACACACACACACACACACACACACACACACACACACACACACACACACACACACACACACACACACACACACACACACACACACACACACACACACACACACACACACACACACACACACACACACACACACACACACACACACACACACACACACACACACACACACACACACACACATATTTATAGAGAAGCTCTAATAATGGCGGTTGGGGGTGGAATTATAGGCAACCTGCAAATTCCTGCTTACTTCAAAAAGCCCCGTCTCAAATTCATTTCAATATCTGTGTCTCATCACGTTGCCATGACAACCTAATCTTTTCATCACAGACAGGGTGGGAGGGAATGAGCGAGGGACTGGTTAAACTGCTGGCATCGAATATACATAAAAATAGAGAGAGAGAGAGGAGATAGAGGATAAACAGAAAGGCGATCCGCAGCCCCTCCCAGCTCAGTCTCCCTGATTGAGATGCTGCTGAGCGCAGTGTAAGGTGATAGTACACAGAACTTGCTTTCTCCTCCTGCCTTCACTGGTGTTGTCTTACCCACTCAGCACTCTCTCTGTCTCTCTGTCTCACTCAGCACTCTCTGTCTCACTCAGCACTCTCGCTGTCTCTCTGTCTCACTCAGCACTCTCTGTCTCACTCAGCACTCTCGCTGTCTCTCTGTCTCACTCAGCACTCTCTCTGTCTCTCTGTCTCACTCTCAGCACTCTTTGTCTCTCTCAGCACTCTCTCTTTCTCTCTGTCTCACACTCAGCACTCTGTCTGTCTACCTCAAGATTCTCTCTGTCTCACTCTGTCAGGACTCTCACTCTCAGCACGCTCTGTGTCTCACTCTCAGCACTCTCTCAGGACTCTCACTCTCAGCACGCTCTGTGTCTCACTCTCAGCACTCTCTCAGGACTCTCACTCTCAGCACGCTCTGTGTCTCACTCTCAGCACTCTCTCAGGACTCTCACTCTCAGCACACTCTGTGTCTCACTCTCAGCACTCTCTCAGGACTCTCACTCTCAGCACACACTCTGTGTCTCACTCTCAGCACTCTCTCAGGACTCTCACTCTCAGCACGCTCTGTGTCTCACTCTCAGCACTCTCTCAGGACTCTCACTCTCAGCACATGCTCTGTGTCTCACTCTCAGCACTCTCTCAGGACTCTCACTCTCAGCACTCTCTCAGGACTCTCACTCTCAGCACACGCTCTGTGTCTCACTCTCAGCACTCTCTCAGGACTCTCACTCTCAGCACACACTCTGTGTCTCACTCTCAGCACTCTCTCAGGACTCTCACTCTCAGCACACGCTCTGTGTCTCACTCTCAGCACTCTCTCAGGACTCTCACTCTCAGCACACGCTCTGTGTCTCACTCTCAGCACTCTCTCAGGACTCTCACTCTCAGCACACGCTCTGTGTCTCACTCTCAGCACTCTCTCAGGACTCTCACTCTCAGCACACGCTCTGTGTCTCACTCTCAGCACTCTTTCAGGACTCTCACTCTCAGCACACGCTCTGTGTCTCACTCTCAGCACTCTCTCAGGACTCTCACTCTCAGCACACGCTCTGTGTCTCACTCTCAGCACTCTCTCAGGACTCTCACTCTCAGCACACGCTCTGTGTCTCACTCTCAGCACTCTCTGTCTGCTGTGTGCTCTCCACTGCACAGCCCCAACACTGACTGCTGCACCTGCTTTCCTTTACAAAAGTGTCCCATTGTAACAGCACAGCAAAGTGCAATCAGGCATAGTGAAAGCATGGCAACCCAAGGTAAACTATGGCAAATACAAAGTATAACCATGGGTAAACCAGGGTGGAAAACTGCAAAATGACATGCAACACTTTTATAAGGTAGATGAGCCACGCCCTGACGTAGCAGCTGTCCTTCACCTCCTATCCACTGTGAGATCTGCTGGGTTTGCACAAGCTCTGCGATGCATGAAGGAGCTCAGTGACAGCACAGAGACTGTGTGAAATACCACCCTGTGAGAAGAGATAAGACATCATCTACTGCAGCTGGGCGGGTTCTGTGTGTTTCTGCTTCACTATCAGCATCCAGATCTCCTTCGTTTACATGCTGGAGGATATCTGAATATCTGTTCACAGAGGAGATATGAAACCAGCTTCCTCAGATAATACTGACACAGCAGAGCTCTGGAGACCTGGAGTCAGCCTCTCTTTGTTCTGGAGGAGATACAGGCCTCTGTATAACTGACACCAATGCCCTGCTGACACGACCTGGTGCTGTGATGCAGGGTGTCACCAGCTGGACTGTCAGAGGAAACGTTTTTAATATTACAGTCCTGCAATAGGAATAGGCTTGTATCTATCCCTGATACCAAACATTCAAATCGTTTTGAGGGGGAGCTAAGAGAAACAGTGCACCATTTTTTCAAGGGTTTACCCCAGTCTCAGTGTGTGTGTGTGTGTGTTTGCATGTGTGTGCGTGTTAGTGTGTGTGTGTGTTTTCATGTTCGTGTGTGTGTGTTGGTTCTCGGTTCTCGCGTGTCAGTGTGTGTGTGTGTGTGTCAGTGTGTGTGTCAGTGTGTGTGTGTTGGTTCTCGGTTCTCGCGTCAGTGTGTGTGTGTTGGTTCTCGGTTCTCGCGTGTCAGTGTGTGTGTTGGTTCTTGGTTCTCGCGTGTCAGTGTGTGTGTGTTGGTTCTCGGTTCTCGCGTGTCAGTGTGTGTGTTGGTTCTCGGTTCTCGCGTGTCAGTGTGTGTGTGTTGGTTCTCGGTTCTCGCGTGTCAGTGTATGTGTGTGTGTGTTGGTTCTCAGTTCTCGCGTGTCAGTGTGTATGTGTTGGTTCTCGGTTCTCGCATGTCAGTGTGTGTGTGTGTGTGTCAGTGTGTGTGTGTGTGTGTCAGTGTGTGTGTGTTGGTTCTCGGTTCTCGCGTGTCAGTGTGTGCGTGCTGGTTCTCGGTTCTCGCGTGTCAGTGTGTGTGTGTGTGTGTCAGTGTGTGTGTGTGTGTGTGTGTGTCAGTGTGTGTGTCAGTGTGTGTGTGTTGGTTCTCGGTTCTCACGTGTCAGTGTGTGTGCGTTGGTTCTTGGTTGTCGTGTGTCAGTGTGTGTGTGTTGGTTCTCAGTTCTCGCGTGTCAGTGTGTATGTGTTGGTTCTCGCGTGTCAGTGTGTGTGTTGGTTCTCGGTTCTCGCGTGTCAGTGTGTGTGTGTTGGTTCTCGGTTCTCGCGTGTCAGTGTGTGTGTTGGTTCTCGCGTGTCAGTGTGTGTGTGTTGGTTCTCGGTTCTCGCGTGTTAGTGTGTGTGTGTTGGTTCTCGGTTCTCGCGTGTCAGTGTGTGTGTTGGTTCTCGTGTGTCAGTGTGTGTGTGTTGGTTCTCGTGTGTCAGTGTGTGTGTGTTGGTTCTCGGTTCTCGCGTGTCAGTGTGTGTGTGTTGGTTCTCGGTTCTCGCGTGTCAGTGTGTGTGTGTTGGTTCTTAGTTCTCACGTGTCAGTGTGTGTGTGTTGGTTCTCGGTTCTCGCGTGTCAGTGTGTGTGTGTTGGTTCTCGGTTCGCGTGTCAGTGTGTGTGTGTTGGTTCTCGGTTCTCGCGTGTCAGTGTGTGTGTGTTGGTTCTCGGTTCTCGCGTGTCAGTGTGTGTGTGTTGGTTCTCGGTTCTCGCGTGTCAGTGTGTGTGTGTTGGTTCTCGGTCTCGCGTATCAGTGTGTGTGTGTTGGTTCTCGTGTGTCAGTGTGTGTGTGTTGGTTCTCGGTTCTCGCATGTCAGTGTGTGTGTGTTGGTTCTCGGTTCTCGCGTGTCAGTGTGTGTGTTGGTTCTCGCGTGTCAGTGTGTGTGTGTTGGTTCTCGGTTCTCGCGTGTCAGTGTGTGTGTGTTGGTTCTCGGTTCTCGCGTGTCAGTGTGTGTGTGTTGGTTCTCGTGTGTCAGTGTGTGTGTGTTGGTTCTCATGTGTCAGTGTGTGTGTGTGGTTCGGTTCTCGCGTGTCAGTGTGTGTGTGTTGGTTCTCGGTTCTCGCGTGTCAGTGTGTGTGTGTTGGTTCTTGGTTCTCGCGTGTCAGTGTGTGTGTGTTGGTTCTCGGTTCTCGCGTGTCAGTGTGTGTGTGTTGGTTCTCGGTTCTCGCGTGTCAGTGTGTGTGTTGGTTCTCGGTTCTCGCGTGTCAGTGTGTGTGTGTTGGTTCTCGGTTCTCGCGTGTCAGTGTGTGTGTGTTGGTTCTCGGTTCTCGCGTGTCAGTGTGTGTGTGTTGGTTCTCGGTTCTCGCGTGTCAGTGTGTGTGTTGGTTCTCAGTTCTCGTCGTGTCAGTGTGTGTGTGTTGGTTCTCGGTTCTCGCGTGTCAGTGTGTGTGTGTTGGTTCTCGGTTCTCGCGTGTCAGTGTGTATGTGTTGGTTCTCGGTTCTCGCGTGTCAGTGTGTGTGTGTTGGTTCTCGGTTCTCGCGTGTCAGTGTGTGTGTGTGTTGGTTCTCAGTTCTCGGTTCTTGTTTCTCACACTCTCTTGCTCTGTGTCTCAGGCCCCCAGCGAGTACGAGACCAGTCCGGAGCTCCTGTTCTATCGCATCGCTCACCTGAACCGTGGGCAGCAGTACCTGCTCTGGGTCGCGGCCGTCACCTCGGCAGGAAGAGGAAATACCAGCGAGAAGGTCACCGTGGAGCCTGCTGGGAAGGGTGAGGCTTCAGAAACAGAGAGAAAAATCGCTCACCGCGCCACTTAGAGAACTTACTGTTTACTTTTTGAGTTTGAGTTTTCCTGCTGCTAATTACCCCTCTCACTCCCCCTCTCCTCCTCTCCCCCATTCCCCTCTTCCTGCTGTCCCTGCCTCCTCCCCCGAGCAAGGCAGCCCCCTCCCCTGTCACAGGAAAGCGAGTCAGGCTGGAAGTGACAGAGCGGTTCTTGTAGGAAAACACTGCTCTTAATTATTTGGAGATGCTTGCGCGGCCAAATTAACTGGCCTCTGTTGGGAAGACAAGCAGTGTCTTAGCAAATAGACGAGCAATTTGTAGCGCGAGGGAGGCGATCGATATCCTCTGGATTACACAGAGAACACTCAATACCCCTCGCCGCACTCCACACTTAATAACAAGCTTTATAAATCCATTCTCCGGGAGGCGGGCCCCAGTCAATACTTTACTGAAGGACAAGTGGCAGCAGACCATTAAGAGATCAAGAAATTGCCTATTTTATTCGGAGGCCTCCAGCAGAGACACACAAACTGTTTACCTGCCTATCTGATGTGCAGCAGAGTCAGCTGGACTGGCCAACACCTGAACAAAGTGGGGTCAATGGTCCAGAGCACAGCATCAGCATGTTCACAGCGCAGCACAGTACAGCACAGCGCAGCGCAGCACAGCACAGCACAGTGTAGTGTAGCATTGTTTAGTGTACTGTTTGGTGTAGCTATAACTCTGACCCCTTCTTCTCCTCCCTCCAGCCCCAGCGAAGATCATCTCTTTTGGGGGCACGGTCACCACCCCCTGGATGAAGGATGTGCGCCTGCCCTGCAGCTCAGTGGGAGAGCCCGCCCCCTCCATCAAGTGGACCAAGGACAGGTGAGCTGAATAGCGCCTTTCCCAGAACCCTTACAAGCAAAGACCCGGTTCTGCAGTGCGAGAGTCCGGACCGTGACAGGAAGCAGCCGCTTCATAACATGCAGTCCCCGTGTTAATACCGTGTTCTTCCTGTTATTGATCCCGTGTTCTCCCGTGTGCCGCAGTGAGGACTCTGCTATCCCGCTCACGCTGGACGGGCACCTCCTCATCCTGGCTAACGGAACCCTGGTGCTGCGATCCGTCAAAGCTGAGGATTCTGGGTACTACACGTGCACCGCCACGAACACGCTGGGCTTCGACACCATCATCATCAATCTGCTGGTTCAAGGTACCCTTCAGTGTTGTGTGCGATTGTATCAGCACTGTACAGGGTGAAGTAGTCACTGTTCGCTGTGTACTAGGATGAGTGTATACTAGGATCACTGTTATATGATAGCACCATGCAGGGTAGAGTGTGTGCTGTCATCACGATTCAGTTTTGTGGATCGCTGGGGTATCCCCTGCCTGATCACTCCCCTCTCGTGTCTCTGTGTCTGTCTGTGTGCTCAGTGCCTCCGGACCAACCTCGCCTGACCGTCTCCACCACCTCCACCTCCTCCATCACCTTGGCCTGGGTACCAGGAGACAACGGGGGCAGCTCCATCCGAGGTAGGGAGGGAGAGCGTGAGTGTGAGAGAGAGAGAGAGAGAGAGACAGAGAGAGTGAGAGTGAGAGAGAGAGTGACAACTGACAGAAATCGAGGAGTCCATTAACTCAAACCAATTCTGGGAAAATTGGAACAAACTGAATAAATCAAAACCGGACGAATTGGCTATTCAAAATGGAAACACATGGAAAGAACATTTCGAAAAACTATACAAAACAATACCACAAAATGGACAAATATTAGACCAAAAAAATATTTATGAAAAACTAAAACAAATGGAATTGTCAATTAAAGACAATCAGAACCCCCTGGACTCACCGATCACTGAGCAGGAGCTAAAGGAGAAATTGCAGGCCCTCCAGAATAGAAAAGCCAGCGGGCAGACAGCATCTCCAATGAGATGCTGAAACACAGCAGCCCCAAGCTGCAGGAGGCCCTGCTCAAACTCTTCAATATCATTCTAAAGGTGGGTTATTTCCCTGATATCTGGAATCAAGGATTAATTACACCCATATATAAAAATGGAGACAAATTCGACCCCAATAATTACCGGGCATCTGTGTGAGCAGTAATCTGGGGAAGGTGTTCTGCAGTGTCATTAACGCCCGGATACTGGCCTTCCTTACCGAACACAGTGTCCTGAGCAAGAGTCAGATTGGCTTCCTTCCAAAACACCGGACATCTGACCACATTTACACCCTACACACCCTAATAGACAAACATTTAAACCAAAATAAAAATAAAATATTTGCTTGTTTTATAGACTTTAAAAAGCTTTTGACTCAATTTGGCATGAAGGATTATTTTACAAACTTATCCAAAGCGTGTAGGGGTAAAGTATATGACATCATCAAATCTATGTATACAGAAAATAAATGCGGGGTTAAGATTGGCAATAAAAGAACACAATTTTTCTCACAAGGATGGGAGTGAGACAGGGCTGCAGTTTGAGCCCAACACTGTTCAACATCTATGTCAATGAGCTGGCCACAGTGTTGGAGCAGTCTGCAGCTCCTGGCCTCACTCTACATGACACTGAAGTTAAATTCCTGCTCTACGCAGATGACCTGGTCCTGCTGTCACCCACAGAGCAGGGTCTGCAGCAGAGCCTGTCACTGCTAGAGCAGTACTGTCAGACCTGGGCCCTGGCAGTAAACATGAACAAGACCAGAGTCATGATATTCCAGAAGAAAGCCAGATCTCAGGGAAATAAGTACCACTTCACCCTGGGCAAAAACACTTTGGAACACTGCACACACTACACCTATCTAGGCCTAGAAATCAGCGTCAGGGAGTTTCAACTTGGCAGTGAATGCACTAAAAGAAAAAGCACGCAGGGCATTTTATGCTATTAAGAGAAAAATTCATATAAAGATCCCAATTAAAATTTGGTTAAAAATTTTGAAAGTGTCATCCAACCCATTGCCCTGTATGGCAGTGAAGTGTGGGGTCCGCTCACAGAGCAGGATTTTACAAAATGGGACAAACACCCAACAGAAGCCCTGCATACAGAGTTTTGCAAAAGTATCCTGCAAATACAAAGGAAAACTCCAAACAATGCATGCAGGGCTGAATTAGGCCAATACCCACTATTGATTAATATCCAAAAAGAGCAATTAAATTTTGGCTCCATCTAAAAAATAGTAACATAAACTCTTACCACCATAAAGCCCTGCAATACCAAGAGCAGAGCCCAGAGAAGAGTCCCTCAGCCAGCTGGTCCTGAAACTCACTGCACTAACACACACTAACACCAACCAGCTTCAGGACAGCTCCACTCTAACACATACAATCCGAGTCAACCAAATTATAGCACAAAACAAACAAGAATATCTTATTCATTGGGACACACACACTAAAACACAAAGCAAACTGGAATGCTATCGGGCCCTAAAAGACACTACACCCGGCTGAATACCTGACCAGGGTGAAAAACAGTAAACAGAGACAGACCTTAACCAAGTACAGGCTCAGTGAGCACAGCCTGGCCATCGAGAAGGGCCGACACAGGCAGACATGGCTGCCCAAAGAGGACAGGCTGTGTGATCACTGTCAGCTCAATCAGGTCGAGACAGAGATGCACTTTTACTGCAGTGCACAAAATATAAGAATATAAGGGAAGCCTTCTTCCCAAAAATACAAAATCTCTGCATAGACTTCTCAGACTTGCCAGACCCAGAAAAACTCCCCATCCTCCTCGGTGAGCACACAAGCTGTATTGAAGTGGCAGCCCAGTACACAAGCGCCTGCCACAGCCTGAGGGACAGGGAGTGACACTGAGGCTCCTCACACAGGGAGGAAAATAATAAATAAATAAATAAATAAATAAATAAATACATGTTATAGAATACATATATAAATGTATATCATTATTGTTATTATTATTGTTGTTGTGATGTGTTTGAAGTACTGTGTTGTTTTGTTTTATTTTCAAAAGTTTAAAAGTTTGAAATGTTCATTGTAAAGATGGAATTTACGCATCATTGCTTTGGCAATACTTGTGAAAAATCAGTCATGCCAATAAAGCACTTGAAATTGAATTGAATTGAGTGAGAGAGAGTGAGAGTGAGAGAGAGAGCGAGAGCGAGAGCAAGAGAGACAGAGAGCGAGAGCAGAGCGAAAAGAGAGTGAGAGAGAGAGCGAGAGTGAGAGTGAGAGAGCGAGAGAGCGAGAGAGCGAGAGCGAGAGCGAGAGAGCGAGAGGGAGAGAGAGAGAGAGAGAGCAAGAGAGCGAGAAAGAGTGTGAGAGAGAGCGAGAGAGACAGAGAGCTCGAGCGAGCGAGAGAGCGAGAGCGAGAGAGCGAGAGGGAGAGAGAGAGCTTGAGAGAGCGAGAGCAAGAGAGCGAGAGAGAGAGCAAGAGAGGGGGAGAGAGAGAGAGAGAGAGAGAGAGAGTGTAGTGTGTGTCTGTGCAGAGGTGAGAGAAGTTGTGTTGGGAACTCGCAGTTGAAGCTTTGTGGTGAGGATCTGTTTTTTCTCGACTGTGTGAGTTTGCAGCGGTGTGAAGGACAGCTGCAGAGGCCTCCTGTCCGCAGTTCATTACTGCCACCCTCTGGCTGTCAGCTGCAATAACATGTGTAGGAATAGCATGGTGAAGCAGTACTGTGCTGTGCGGTGATGTCACACTTCACTGGAACTCTTCCCTTTAGCTACAGGGGAGTAGTTTTAAATGCGTTTTCTTAATGGGATTTCCATAATGTTTCTCTTTTATGATTTTCATTCTAATCACTTCTCTTTCTAAAGTCCCATTCAGCGCTCCTTTCTGCTGATACGCTGATCTGCAATTGTAATGAGCCTGTACAAGGCAGCCCTGATTGTGCTATTCACTGGGCGGAACCAGCACAATGGAGCAGGTCTAAAGAGCTTACACACCCCCTCCCAGCGCACACACTCACACACAGGGAGGAGCAGCCGTGCCACAGACAGCTATTAAAATCACCTGTCTGATCAGCACAAGCAGAAAATGTGAATACTCCATACACATCCACAACGGAAAAACAGCAAGACAGTGTGTGTGTGTGTGTGTGTCAGCGCATAGGAGTGTGTGTGTCAGAGCATGTCAGTGTGTGTGTGCGTGTGTCAGCGCGTAGGAGTGTGTGTGTTAGAGCATGTCAGTGTGTGTGTGCGTGTGTGCAGTACTCAGTGTGTGTGCGTGTGTGCTCCTCTCATTGACCTGTTCTCTGTCTCTTCTTCCCAGGCTTCGTCCTGCAGTACTCAGTGTGTGTGTGTGTGTGTGCAGTACTCAGTGTGTGTGTGTGTGTGTGTGTGTGCAGTACTCAGTGTGTGTGTGTGTGTGTGTGTGTGCATTACTCAGTGTGTGTGTGTGTTTGCTCCTCTCATTGACCTGTTCTCTGTCTCCTCTCCCAGGCTTCGTCCTGCAGTACTCAGTGTGTGTGTGTGTGTGCAGTACTCAGTGTGTGTGTGTGTGTGCTCCTGTCATTGACCTGTTCTCTGTCTCTTCTCCCAGGCTTCGTCCTGCAGTACTCAGTTGATAACAGCGAGGAGTGGAAGGACGTGTTCATCAGCTCCACAGAGCGCTCCTTCAAACTGGACAACCTCAAGTGTGGCACCTGGTACAAAGTGAAGCTGGCAGCCAAGAACAGTGTGGGGGCCGGCAGGATCAGCGAGATTATAGAAGCAAAGACCTTCGGGAGAGGTGAGGGACGACGGAGGAAAGGAAAGGGCAGAGGGAGAGGGGAGAGGGGAGAGGAGAGGGAGGGGAAAGGGAGAGAGGGGAGAGGGGAGGGGAGAGGGAGGGAGGGGGAAGAGAGGGAGAGGAGAGGAAAGGGAGAGAAGGAAGAGGAGAAAGGGAGAGGAGAAAAAGGAAAGGAAAGGGAGAGGAGAAAGGGGAGAGAGAGAGGGAGAAGAGAGAGGAGAGGGAAGGGAAAGGGAGAGAGGGCAGAGGGGAGAGGAGAGTGGAGAGGAGAGAGGAGAGGAGAAGAGAGGAGAGGGGAAGTGAGAAAGGGGAGAGGAAATGAAGAGAGGAGAAAGGGGAGAGGAGAGGAGAGGGGAGGGGAGAGGGGGGAGGGGAGGAGAGAGGAGAGAAGATAGGAGAGGAGGGGAAAGGAGAGAGGGGAGAGGAAAGAAGAGAGGAGAAATGGGAGAGGAGAAAGGGAGAGGAGAGGGAGAGGAGAGGGAGGAGGGAAGGGAGAGAAGGAAGAGGAGAAAGGGAGAGAGGAGAAAGGGAGAGGAGAGGGGAGAGGAGAGGGGAGGGAGGGGAAGGGAGAGAAGGAAGAGGAGAAAGGGAGAGAGGAGAAAGGGGAGAGGAAAGAAGAGAGGGGAGAGGGGAATGGAGAGAGGAGAAAGGGGAGAGGAAAGGGAGAGAAGAGAAAGGGGAGAGGAGAGGGAAGAAGAGAGAGGAGAAAAGAAAGGGGAGAGGTGAGGGGAGAGGAGAGAGGGGAGTGTGTTGTCCTGACTGACGTCTCTCTCTCTCTCTCGGTGTCTCAGAGCCCTCCTTCAATAAGGACCAGCATCTCTTCACTCACCTGAACTCGACGCACGCTCGGCTGCACCTGCAGGGCTGGAACAACGGCGGCTGCCCCATCAACGCCATCCTGCTGGAGTTCAGACCCAAGGGCACCTGGGCATGGCACACGCTGCTCACCAACACCTCCGCCGACCTGTTCCTGGCAGAGCTGCGCGAGGCCACCTGGTACGAGCTGCGCATGAAGGCCTGCAACAGCGCCGGCTGCGGGAACGAGAGCGCGCAGTTCGCAACGCTGGACTACGATGGGAGTGAGTACACACTCACTGAGAAACACACTCGCTGAGAAACACACTCGCTGAGAAACACACTCGCTGAGAAAACACTCACTGAGAAACACACTCGCTGACAAACACACTCACTGAGAAACACACTCACTGAGAAACACACTCGCTGAGAAACACACTCACTGAGAAACACACTCACTGAGAAACACACTCGCTGAGAAACACACTCACTGAGAAACACACTTGCTGACAAACACACTCACTGAGAAACACACTCACTGAGAAACACACTCACTGAGAAACACACTCGCTGAGAAACACACTCACTGAGAAACACACTCACTGAGAAACACACTCACACAAGACACATGCACTGAGAGACACACTTGCTGAGAAACACACTCACTGAGAAACACACTCACTGAGAAACACACTCACTGAGAAACACACTCACTGAGAAACACACTCACTGAGAAACACACTCACTGAGAAACACACTCACTGAGAAACACACTCACACTGAGAAACACACTCACTGAGAAACACACTCACTGAGAAACACACTCACTGAGAAGACACACTGCACTGAGAAACACACTCACTGAGAAACACACTCACTGAGAAACACACTCACTGAGAAACACACTCGCTGAGAAACACACTCACTGAGAAACACACTCGCTGAGAAACACACTCACTGAGAAACACACTCACTGAGAAACACACTCACTGAGAAACACACCCAATCTGAGAAACACACGCACTGAGAAACATTTAAAGTCAATAGAAACCAGTGCCAGGTGAAATAGACGCAAAACATAAAAATAGTGTTAGAAACACACACTCACTCCAGCACACACGTGGAGAGACACATGCTCACACATGAAATATGCTTTCAGTTCACTTGCTTGCTGCAATCATCTGTTTGTAAAGTGTGTATGTGTCTGTGCCCAGCAGCAGTGCCAGGGTGGAGGTCAGAGTTCAGAGCACTGGCATCTATTGAGACACCCCCCTCGCTCAATGTCCTGGGGCAGTGAGGAGAGCGGAGAGGAGAGGAGAGGAGAGGAGAGGAGAGGGGAGGAGAGCAGAGAGCAGAGAGGAGAGGAGAGGAGAGGAGAGGAGAGGAGAGGAGAGGAGAGAGGAGAGGAGAGCAGAGAGGAGAGGAGAGGAGAGGAGAGCAGAGAGCAGAGAGGAGAGCAGAGGAGAGGAAAGGAGAGGAAATGAAAGGAAAGGAGAGGAAAGGAGAGGAGAGGAGAGGAAAGGAGAGGAGAGGAGAGCAGAGAACAGAGAGGAGAGCAGAGGAGAGGAAAGGAGAGGAAATGAAAGGAAAGGAGAGGAGAGGAAAGGAGAGGAGAGAGGAGAGGAGAGGAGAGAGGAGAGGAGAGGAGAGGAGAGCAGAGAGGAGAGGAGAGGAAATGAAAGGAAAGGAGAGGAGAGGAGAGGAGAGGAGAGGAGAGGAGAGGAGAGGACAGAGAATAGGAGAGGAGAGGAGAGAGAGAGGTGAGAGGAGAGGAGGGTGGACACACACATTAGTAGTCATTAACAGGGGGGGCACTGACAGGACAGACCTGCTGCATGCAGTTTGCATTGGAGCCCTTAGCAAACCCTAATGTGTTCTCTATGGTGGGTCATCTCCACACAACAGACACACAGACACAAGGGCCCTGAGCTGCAGATACAAAGCACTCCAGTACAGGGAATGAGTTTGTATCTATGTGTGTCTCTCTCTCTCTCAGGCACTATCCCCCCTATCAAGTCTGCGCGTGACGAGGGGGATGATGTGAAGAAGCTGTTCACCATCGCCTCCCCCGTCATACTGGTGACACTGGGAGCGGCCCTGCTCTTCATCATCCGCAAGAAACGCAAAGAGAAGAGGCTCAAGAGGCTACGAGGTGAGACCAGTACAGGCAGACAGTAAACCAGTATACACATACTGAACCAGTATACACACACACCGAACCAGTATACACACACTGAACCAGTATACACATACTGAACCAGTATACACACACACCGAACCAGTATACACACACTGAACCAGTACACACACACCGAACCAGTATACACACACTGAACCAGTATACACACACATCGAACCAGTATACACACACACCGAACCAGTATACACACACTGAACCAGTATACACACACTGAACCAGTATACACACACACCGAACCAGTATACACATACTGAACCAGTATACACACACTGAACCAGTATACACACACACCGAACCAGTATACACACACTGAACCAGTATACACACACACTGAACCAGTATACACACACTGAACCAGTATACACACACTGAACCAGTATACACACACACTGAACCAGTATACACACACTGAACCAGTATACACACACTGAACCAGTATACACACACACTGAACCAGTATACACACACTGAACCAGTATACACACACACCGAACCAGTATACACACACTGAACCAGTATACACACACTGAACCAGTATACACACACTGAACCAGTATACACACACACCGAACCAGTATACACACACTGAACCAGTATACACACACTGAACCAGTATACACACACTGAACCAGTATACACACACTGAACCAGTATACACACACTGAACCAGTATACACACACTGAACCAGTATACACACACTGAACCAGTATACACACACTGAACCAGTATACACACACTGAACCAGTATACACACACTGAACCAGTATACACACACTGAACCAGTATACACACACTGAACCAGTATACACACACTGAACCAGTATACACACACTGAACCAGTATACACATACTGAACCAGTATACACACACTGAACCAGTATACACACACACACACACACACACACACACACACACACACACACACACACACACATACTCCTCATCCTTGCTCCTCTTCTTGTTGGTATTAATCAGAGCCTGTTGGCTTGTTTTGTTTCAGATGCTAAAAGCCTGGCAGAGATGCTGATCAGGTAAGAGCCCCTGATTTTCAGGTAGTGTTGCACGAGGCACTTCACTCCACTTAAACATTTATTTGTGAAAAAGCTAAACTGCAATCGTTCACATGGGACAGCCTCTCATCAGCCATTTACTGTGCTGTAAACAAGGCTGATCAACAACAGCATTAAAAAGAGCGTGGCTTCCATGCATTTGAACCTTGTCTGCATGACTGCCCAATGTATTTCCATGGAACCAAGCTTCCCTTGTGAAAATACAGAGACTTTTCAATTAACTAAAAAAAACTCTTATTACAAACACAGATACTGTAGTGAGGGTGGGGAGCTATCTCCACTGAGCCACATCATGCGTTTATGTCATTTATATTGAAATGGTTAAATGAATGTGAACTGACCCAAGTGCTGATGCGGTTGGTGTGGTGTTTTGGTGATTGCTTGGTGACTCTGTGTTTTGGTGATTGCTTGGTGACTCTGTGTTTTGGTGATTGCTTGGTGACTCTGTGTTTTGGTGATTGCTTGGTGACTCTGTGTTTTGGTGATTGCTTGGTGACTCTGTGTTTTGGTGATTGCTTGGTGACTCTGTGTTTTGGTGATTGCTTGGTGACTCTGTGTTTTGGTGATTGCTTGGTGACTCTGTGTTTTGGTGATTGCTTGGTGACTCTGTGTTTTGGTGATTGCTTGGTGACTCTGTGTTTTGGTGATTGCTTGGTGACTCTGTGTTTTGGTGATTGCTTGGTGACTCTGTGTTTTGGTGATTGCTTGGTGACTCTGTGTTTTGGTGATTGCTTGGTGACTCTGTGTTTTGGTGATTGCTTGGTGACTCTGTGTTTTGGTGATTGCTTGGTGACTCTGTGTTTTGGTGATTGCTTGGTGACTCTGTGTTTTGGTGATTGCTTGGTGACTCTGTGTTTTGGTGATTGCTTGGTGACTGTGTTTTGGTGATTGCTTGGTGACTGTGTTTTGGTGATTGCTTGGTGACTGTGTTTTGGTGATTGCTTGGTGACTCTGTGTTTTGGTGATTGCTTGGTGACTCTGTGTTTTGGTGATTGCTTGGTGACTCTGTGTTTTGGTGATTGCTTGGTGACTCTGTGTTTTGGTGATTGCTTGGTGACTGTGTTTTGGTGATTGCTTGGTGACTCTGTGTTTTGGTGATTGCTTGGTGACTCTGTGTTTTGGTGATTGCTTGGTGACTCTGTGTTTTGGTGATTGCTTGGTGACTCTGTGTTTTGGTGATTGCTTGGTGACTGTGTTTTGGTGATTGCTTGGTGACTGTGTTTTGGTGATTGCTTGGTGACTCTGTGTTTTGGTGATTGCTTGGTGACTCTGTGTTTTGGTGATTGCTTGGTGACTCTGTGTTTTGGTGATTGCTTGGTGACTCTGTGTTTTGGTGATTGCTTGGTGACTCTGTGTTTTGGTGATTGCTTGGTGACTCTGTGTTTTGGTGATTGCTTGGTGACTCTGTGTTTTGGTGATTGCTTGGTGACTCTGTGTTTTGGTGATTGCTTGGTGACTCTGTGTTTTGGTGATTGCTTGGTGACTCTGTGTTTTGGTGATTGCTTGGTGACTCTGTGTTTTGGTGATTGCTTGGTGACTCTGTGTTTTGGTGATTGCTTGGTGACTGTGTTTTGGTGATTGCTTGGTGACTCTGTGTTTTGGTGATTGCTTGGTGACTCTGTGTTTTGGTGATTGCTTGGTGACTCTGTGTTTTGGTGATTGCTTGGTGACTCTGTGTTTTGGTGATTGCTTGGTGACTCTGTGTTTTGGTGATTGCTTGGTGACTCTGTGTTTTGGTGATTGCTTGGTGACTCTGTGTTTTGGTGATTGCTTGGTGACTCTGTGTTTTGGTGATTGCTTGGTGACTCTGTGTTTTGGTGATTGCTTGGTGACTCTGTGTTTTGGTGATTGCTTGGTGACTCTGTGTTTTGGTGATTGCTTGGTGACTCTGTGTTTTGGTGATTGCTTGGTGACTGTGTGTTTTGGTGATTGCTTGGTGACTCTGTGTTTTGGTGATTGCTTGGTGACTGTGTGTTTTGGTGATCAGTTGGTAACTCGGTGTGTTTTTCACGCTTGTTTTGGGAGCAGTAAGAATAACCGCAGCTTCGACACGCCGGTGAAGGGCCCCCCCCAGGGGCCACGGCTTCACATCGACATCCCGAGAGTGCAGCTCCTCATCGAGGACAAGGAGGGGATCAAACAGCTGGGTGAGGAGAGGGCTGGGGCTGCCTGTCTGTGTGTCTGTGTGTGTGTGTGTGTGTCTGCGTGTGTGTCTGCGTGTCTTATTCTGTATGTGTGTCTCATTCTGTGTGTGTCTGTGTGTGTGCCTGTCTGTGTGTGTGTGTGTGTGTGTCTGTGTGTGTGCCTGTCTATGTGTTTGTCTGTGTGTGTGTCTGTCTGTGTGTGTCTGTTTGTGTGTGTGTCTGTCTATGTGTTTGTCTGTGTGTGTGCCTGTGTGTGTGTCTGTCTGTGTGTGTGTCTGTCTATGTGTTTGTCTGTGTGTGTGCCTGTCTGTGTGTGTGTCTGTGTCTATATATGTCTATCTATACGTGTGTGTGTGTCATTACAGCACAGCCCCAATATGACCTCACAGAAGGAGGCGTGTCTTTGCATTATCAATAATAACCCTGCCCCTTCCTGTCTCTGACAGGTGAAGACAAGGCCACGATCCCTGCGACGGACACCGAGTTCAGCCAATCATTGAACCCACAGAGCTTCTGCACGGGTGTGTCCCTGCATCACCCCGCCCTCATCCAGAACACTGGCCCTCTGATTGACATGTCTGACATCCGGCCCGGCACCAGTGAGTACCACCACAGGGGGGCGCTGTGCACAATGAACAGCCTGAGTACCTCTGTTGCCACTCCAGAAATGTGTAGCGCGAAATAAAACAGTGATGCAGTAGCTGGCTGTGTATCTGTGTTGATGCTCCAGTGACGCAGTAGCTGGGTGTGTATCTGTGATGATGCTCCAGTGAAGCAGTAGCTGGGTGTGTATCTGTGTTGATGCTCCAGTGACGCAGTAGCTGGGTGTGTATCTGTGTTGATGCTCCAGTGACGCAGTAGCTGGGTGTGTATCTGTGTTGATGCTCCAGTGAAGCAGTAGCTGGGTGTGTATCTGTGTTGATGCTCCAGTGAAGCAGTAGCTGGGTGTGTATCTGTGTTGATGCTCCAGTGATGCAGTAGCTGGGTGTGTATCTGTGTTGATGCTCCAGTGATGCAGTAGCTGGCTGTGTATCTGTGTTGATGCTCCAGTGATGCAGTAGCTGGGTGTGTATCTGTGTTGATGCTCCAGTGATGCAGTAGCTGGGTGTGTATCTGTGTTGATGGAGTCCAGTGAAGCAGTAGCTGGGTGTGTATCTGTGTTGATGCTCCAGTGAAGCAGTAGCTGGGTGTGTATCTGTGTTGATGCTCCAGTGACGCAGGAGCTGGCTGTGTATCTGTGTTGATGCTCCAGTGACGCAGTAGCTGGCTGTGTATCTGTGTTGATGCTCCAGTGATGCAGTAGCTGGGTGTGTATCTGTGTTGATGCTCCAGTGATGCAGTAGCTGGGTGTGTATCTGTGTTGATGGAGTCCAGTGAAGCAGTAGCTGGGTGTGTATCTGTGTTGATGCTCCAGTGAAGCAGTAGCTGGCTGTGTATCTGTGTTGATGCTCCAGTGATGCAGTAGCTGGGTGTGTATCTGTGTTGATGGACTCCAGTGAAGCAGTAGCTGGCTGTGTATCTGTGTTGATGCTCCAGTGAAGCAGTAGCTGGGTGTGTATCTGTGTTGATGCTCCAGTGACGCAGGAGCTGGCTGTGTATCTGTGTTGATGCTCCAGTGAAGCAGTAGCTGGGTGTGTATCTGTGTTGATGCTCCAGTGACGCAGGAGCTGGCTGTGTATCTGTGTTGATGCTCCAGTGACGCAGGAGCTGGGTGTGTAGCTCTGCTGACCGAGCGCTCTCTCCCTCCCAGACCCGGTGTCCAGGAAGAGTGTGAAGTCGGCTCACAGCACGCGGAACCGCTACTCCAGCCAGTGGACCCTGACCAAGTGCCAGGCCTCCACCCCCGCACGAACTCTGACCTCTGACTGGCGCACCGTGGGGTCACAGCACGGCATCACAGTGACGGAGAGCGACAGCTACAGTGCCAGCCTGTCCCAGGACACAGGTAACATGCAGCACGCAACATGCAACATGGAGCATGCCACAATCAACATGGAGCACACAACATGCAACACACAGCATGTAGCCTGCAATACGCAACATACAGCACATAACACGCAACACACAATGTGCAACATGCCACATGCAACATGCAACACATAGCACACAGTATGCAACACAACACACAGCACGCAACACGCTCTCTCTCTATGTTCTCTACACGCTCTCTCTAACCCTTCTTTCTCGCCCCCCCAGATAAGGGTCGGAACAGCATGGTCTCCACAGAGAGTGCCTCCTCCACTTACGAGGAGCTGGCCCACGCCTACGAGCATGCCAAGCTGGAGGAGCACCTGCAGCACGCCAAGTTCGAGATCACAGAGTGCTTCATCTCCGACTCATCATCTGACCAGATGACCACAGGCACCAACGAGAACGCAGACAGCATGACCTCCATGAGCACGCCCTCCGAGCCGGGCATCTGCCGATTCACCGCCTCCCCGCCCAAACCACAGGACTACGATCGCGGCAAGAACGTGGCGGTGCCCATCCCACACCGAGCCAACAAGACTGAGTACACTCACACCGTCAACAAGAGTGAGTATTGAGACACTCCCTGAGACACTCTCACACTGAGACACTCACACTGAGACACTCTCACACTGAGACACTCACTGAGACACTCTCACACTGAGACACTCACACTGAGACACTCTCACACTGAGACACTCCCTGAGACACTCTCACACTGAGACACTCACACTGAGACACTCTCACACTGAGACACTCACACTGAGACACTCTCACACTGAGACACTCACACTGAGACACTCTCACACTGAGACACTCACACTGAGACACTCTCACACTGAGACACTCACACTGAGACACTCCCTGAGACACTCTCACACTGAGACACTCTCACACTGAGACACTCCCTGAGACACTCTCACACTGAGACACTCACACTGAGACACTCTCACACTGAGACACTCACACTGAGACACTCTCACACTGAGACACTCACACTGAGACACTCTCACACTGAGACACTCACACTGAGACACTCACACTGAGACACTCACACTGAGACACTCACACTGAGACACTCACACTGAGACACTCACACTGAGACACTCTCACACTGAGACACTCACACTGAGACACTCTCACACTGAGACACTCACACTGAGACACTCTCACACTGAGACACTCACACTGAGACACTCACACTGAGACACTCACACTGAGACACTCTCACACTGAGACACTCACACTGAGACACTCACACTGAGACACACTCACACTGAGACACTCACACTGAGACACTCACACTGAGACACTCTCACACTGAGACACTCACACTGAGACACTCTCACACTGAGACACTCACACTGAGACACTCCACACTGAGACACTCACACTGAGACACTCTCACACTGAGACACTCACACTGAGACACTCCACACTGAGACACTCACTGAGACACTCTCACACTGAGACACTCACACTGAGACACTCACACTGAGACACTCACACTGAGACACTCCACACTGAGACACTCTCACACTGAGACACTCTCACACTGAGACACTCACACTGAGACACTCCCTGAGACACTCTCACACTGAGACACTCTCACACTGAGACACTCACACTGAGACTCTCACACTGAGACACTCTCACACTGAGACACTCACACTGAGACACTCACTGAGACACTCACACTGAGACACTCTCACACTGAGACACTCACACTGAGACACTCACACTGAGACACTCCCTGAGACACTCTCACACTGAGACACTCTCACACTGAGACACTCACACTGAGACACTCTCACACTGAGACACTCTCACACTGAGACACTCACACTGAGACACTCACACTGAGACACTCACACTGAGACACTCTCACACTGAGACACTCACACTGAGACACTCACACTGAGACACTCTCACACTGAGACACTCACACTGAGACACTCACACTGAGACACTCTCACACTGAGACACTCACACTGAGACACTCTCACACTGAGACACTCACACACTGAGACACTCACACTGAGACACACTCACACTGAGACACTCACACTGAGACACTCACACTGAGACACTCCACACTGAGACACTCTCACACTGAGACACTCACACTGAGACACTCTCACACTGAGACACTCACACTGAGACACTCACACTGAGACACTCACACTGAGACACTCACACTGAGACACTCTCACACTGAGACACTCACACTGAGACATTCACTGAGACACACTGAGACACCTCACACTGAGACACTCACACTGAGACACTCACACTGAGACACTCTCACACTGAGACACTCTCACACTGAGACACACACTGAGACACTCTCACACTGAGATACTCTCACACTGAGACACTCTCACACTGAGACACTCTCACACTGAGACACTCACACTGAGACACTCTCACACTGAGACACTCACACTGAGACACTCACACTGAGACACTCTCACACTGAGACACTCACACTGAGACACTCTCACACTGAGACACTCACACTGAGACACTCTCACACTGAGATACTCTCACACTGAGACACTCACACTGAGACACTCTCACACTGAGACACTCACACTGAGACACTCACACTGAGACACTCTCACACTGAGACACTCACACTGAGACACTCTCACACTGAGACACTCACACTGAGACACTCACACTGAGACACTCTCACACTGAGACACTCACACTGAGACACTCTCACACTGAGATACACTCACACTGAGACACACACTGACACCCCATCTGTCACACACAGTACAGACACAGAGTTCGACACAAAGACACACTTGTATAGACACACACAGAGACACATTTATACACACAGTGAAACACAATCCAAAGCATGATTTGCACAGGATTAACAAGCAGGTGTCCTCAGAGTTAGTGAAAAGCAGAAGGGATTCACCTGGAAATGCAGTATCAATTCTAACATTCGATTCACACAGGACTAAAAAGACGCAGGAGTTGGACATTTTACAGATGGTCCTGATATCCTGTGAAAAAAATTGGTAGAATTTATCTGGGATAAATAAAATGGACAGTTCGCACTGGACAGATGTCGGTAAAAATTCAGATGTATGTGGTGATTTCTAGGCCCAGGTTCAAGACAAACAAGATAGCAAGCGTTGTGATACGAGATGAAAGCACAAGCCTGCCTAACACTGTCTCTCCTGCAGGTGATTACTGCAACCTCCCTCTGTACATGAAGACTGACCCGTTCTTCCGCAAGCCGGACCTGCAGGACCCGAGCCCGGTGGTGCCTCCGCGCGAGGCCTCCATCCGCAGCCTGGCCGCCAGAGCCTATCACACGCAGGCGGCGCGTCACATGACCCTGGACCCCGTGAGTGCCAGCAAGCAGGCCCTGAGCCTGGCGCACGCCATGGGGCCCTCGGGGGCCAACGCGACGGCCACGCTACCTCAGAGGACTCTGACCATGCCCAGCTCCAGCAATCCCACCCCCGCCACCAAAACAGCGGCCTCCAGAGACTCTCTGCTGGAAGGGCGTTCGCAGAAACAGGGTGCCGGGGCTTACTCCAAATCCTACACGCTGGTGTAGTGACGGGCACTACCCACCCCTCCCCCACTCACTGTCCCGCCTCCCTCCTGGACTCTGTTCAGAACCCTACACCCTGGTGATTCCACCCCCCTCCCTCCTGGACTCTGTTCAGAACCCTACACCCTGGTGATTCCCACCCTCCCTTCCTCCTGGACTCTGTTCAGAACCCTACACCCTGGTGATTCCACCCCTCCCTTCCTCCTGGACTCTGTTCAGAACCCTACACCCTGGTGATTCCCACCCCCTCCCTCCTGGACTCTGTTCAGAACCCTACACCCTGGTGATTCCCACCCCCTCCCCTTCCTCCTGGACTCTGTTCAGAACCCTACACCCTGGTGATTCCCACCCCCTCCCCTTCCTCCTGGACTCTGTTCAGAACCCTACACCCTGGTGATTCCCACCCCCTTCCCTTCCTCCTGGACTCTGTTCAGAACCCTACACCCTGGTGATTCCCACCCTCCCTCCCTCCTGGACTCTGTTCAGAACCCTACACCCTGGTGATTCTCACCCCCTCCCTCCCTCCTGGACTCTGTTCAGAACCCTACACCCTGGTGATTCCCACCCCTCCCTCCCTCCTGGACTCTGTTCAGAACCCTACACCCTGGTGATTCTCACCCCTCCCCTTCCTCCTGGACTCTGTTCAGAACCCTACACCCTGGTGATTCCCACCCCCTCCCCTCCCTCCTGGACTCTGTTCAGAACCCTACACCCTGGTGATTCCCACCCCTCCCTTCCTCCTGGACTCTGTTCAGAACCCTACACCCTGGTGATTCCCACCCTCCCTCCCTCCTGGACTCTGTTCAGAACCCTACACCCTGGTGATTCCCACCCCCTCCCCTCCCTCCTGGACTCTGTTCAGAACCCTACACCCTGGTGATTCCCACCCCCTCCCCTTTCTCCTGGACTCTGTTCAGAACCCTACACCCTGGTGATTCCCACCCTCCCTTTCTCCTGGACTCTGTTCAGAACCCTACACCCTGGTGATTCCCACCCCTCCCCTTCCTCCTGGACTCTGTTCAGAACCCTACACCCTGGTGATTCTCACCCCTCCCTCCCTCCTGGACTCTGTTCAGAACCCTACACCCTGGTGATTCCCACCCCTCCCTCCCTCCTGGACTCTGTTCAGAACCCTACACCCTGGTGATTCCCACCCCTCCCTCCCTCCTGGACTCTGTTCAGAACCCTACACCCTGGTGATTCCCACCCCTCCCTCCCTCCTGGACTCTGTTCAGAACCCTACACCCTGGTGATTCCTACCCCCTCCCTCCCTCCTGGACTCTGTTCAGAACCCTACACCCTGGTGATTCCCACCCCCCTCCTCCCCACTCCCTCAGTCCTGACACAGGCAGGCGCTGTTTCTGAATACAACCAGGCAGCAACTCCTCTCCCTCTCTCTCTGTCTCTCCCTCCATCCCAGTTACAGTTAAAAACGAATACAATACAGCAAAGCACAGCAGAATGCGGTCGGCCTGACTGTTTTTTTTGGCATCATACAGAACTGCAAACACAGACACTATAGCTAGCCTGGTACACAGCGCTATACAAAGCTTCTTCCATTCTCGACTTTAACAGACTCCTGTGTTCTTAGAAGCTGATTCAAAACTACACAGCAGCCTCCTGGCTAATTTTTTTAACTGTTCCGGAAGTTAGCAGCACAAAGGTTATTGATTTTTTAATGTTGTTATTTTTTACACTGTGGGCTAGATTCTTAAAGCTTTGCACTCTGAATAGTTATCAGCATGAAAAAACACAAATAATAAAAAACACCAATTTTAACAAGAGCCAGCTCACAGGGGTGTCAGCAAATCCATAAATGAGACATCTGAGGGTTTTTTCCTGTGGTTTGTTTTTAAATATCACTTTTAAAAGTCCTGCATTGCATAAACAGACACTAACGTGTATCCTCTGAAGCCCTTGTCTCCCCTCAGAACCAGGCTAGCCCGAACCCTCCCTGCATTATTTCTATATTTCAGATAAAGACTCTTGTATATAAGGAACTCTTTTGTATAAATGATAACTATTTTCGTCATCTTCAAAATAATACAGGGCACAATAAAAAGTTTGATGTTATAGATTAAAAAAAAAGAAAAACTAGGACGTTTCAGCACTTTGTTTGTGACGGGACACATGACCCAGCGAAATCCCAGAGTCACGCTGGACTTTGATTTGATTTTCAATAAAACTATTATTATTATTATGATTATTATTATTATTTGATTTTTTGTATTATTGTTATTATTATTATTATTATGATTATTATTATTATTAATATTTTTTTTCTTCAAGTTTTTGTTTTATTTGTATTTATTTCTTTTTTTCAAGGTTGTTTGTTGATGTTGTTTTTTTGCAGAGAGAGTTTGTTTTTTTTCTTGGAGAAGCATTGCATGCTGGTTGAAAAAGAAGAAAAAAAATCCTGCAAACCCTGACTTTATTGAGACCGTGCTTCTATTTGCAATTGCTTGTGTTTTAATGATACCTTTTTCTATGAAAAACAAGAGTAACCCAACGCCATGTGCAATAAAGTTATCTTTCTATGAGCCGTGAGTCTGCTTTGTGGGGGCGGGGGCAGTGATGTCACAAGGGCAGCTCCAATGGATGAGGTTGGGGGAGCAGTGATGTCACGAGGGCAGTTCCAATGGGATGAGGTTGGGGGGGCAGTGATGTCACGAGGGCAGCTCCAATGGGATGAGGTTGGGGTGGCAGTGATGTCACGAGGGCAGTTCCAATGGGATGAGGTTGGGGGGGCAGTGATGTCACGAGGGCAGTTCCAATGGGATGAGGTTGGGGGAGGTGTCAGTGATGTCACGAGGGCAGTTCCAATGGGATGAGGTTGGGGGGGCAGTGATGTCACGAGGGCAGTTCCAATGGGATGAGGTTGGGGGGGCAGTGATGTCACGAGGGCAGCTCCAATGGGATGAGGTTGGGGGAGGTGGCAGTGATGTCACAGGGGCAGCTCCAATGGGATGAGGTTGGGGAGGTGGCAGTGATGTCACGAGGGCAGTTCCAATGGGATGAGGTTGGGGAGGTGGCAGTGATGTCACAGGGGCAGCTCCAATGGGATGAGGTTGGGGGGTGCAGTGATGTCACGAGGGCAGTTCCAATGGGATGAGGTTGGGGAGGTGTCAGTGATGTCACGAGGGCAGCTCCAATGGGATGAGGTTGGGGAGGTGGCAGTGATGTCACGAGGGCAGCTCCAATGGGATGAGGTTGGGGAGGTGGCAGTGATGTCACGAGGGCAGCTCCAATGGGATGAGGTTGGGGGAGGTGGCAGTGATGTCACAGGGGCAGCTCCAATGGGATGAGGTTGGGGGGGCAGTGATGTCACGAGGGCAGTTCCAATGGGATGAGGTTGGGGGAGGTGGCAGTGATGTCACGAGGGCAGCTCCAATGGGATGAGGTTGGGAGTGCAGTGATGTCACGAGGGCAGCTCCAATGGGATGAGGTTGGGGGAGGTGGCAGTGATGTCACGAGGGCAGCTCCAATGGGATGAGGTTGGGGGAGGTGGCAGTGATGTCACGAGGGCAGCTCCAATGGGATGAGGTTGGGGGGGCAGTGATGTCACGAGGGCAGTTCCAATGGGATGAGGTTGGGGGAGGTGGCAGTGATGTCATGAGGGCAGTTCCAATGGGATGAGGTTGGGGGGGCAGTGATGTCACGAGGGCAGCTCCAATGGGATGAGGTTGCAGTTGGTAGAATAGGACCACAGAGGGAATGTTTTCAGATTTTGACATGCCAGTGACAGTCTGACTTCACTGCAGTGGGATTCCTCCCCGAACGCCACTCCGTCTCTCAAGATCCTAAATGAGACCAGCGATCATGCAGGTGAGTGTGCACTGGTTTCACTGGTAAACACACCGACATTGACACACACACACACACACACACACACACACACACACACACACACACACACACACACACACACACACACACACACACACACACAACAAACACCCGAAACACTGATGAAACGTGACACTTTTTATTGAAATAAAGTTCTTGCTCCCTTGTTGAATTACAAAGCTTTTTATTAGTCAGAACAGCAGCCTCATGAGTATCTCCAGTCTGCGGGACAGTGCCAAGACAGGGTTAAAAACACAGCCCCCATACTGTTAATAATAAACAACAAAAACCTCAAAATCAGAACCCTTGGCAATAACAGCATAACTCCATCGAGGGGTTCTGGTGAGATTATAAAGCATGAGACAGACTCACAGACAGACATGTCCAGTTTGTTCTGTTTGTTTAATACATGGTAGAAAGAATAAAGCAGACAGGGACACACAGAAAGAATCAGAAATGAGTTCCATGCAGCAGCACGGCTCAGACACACTCAGCTATCAGCTCCTGTCTTTCCACACGCTCTGTCTGTCAGTCTGTCAGTCCTAAACACAGGATCTCTGGTTGGCTGGATGTTGGAAGCGATGATTGCTGAGAGGTTGGGGGTCGGGGGTTCGGGGGTTGGGGTTCAGGCGTGCTTGGGGCCCTTCTGCTTGCGTTGCTGGTACTTCCTGTACTGAGTCTGGATCATCACAGCGGCTTTCTCTGGAGAGGCGACAGTGTGGGAGGGACGAGGCAGCTCCCCATTCACATTGGAAGAGGCTGTAGAGGGAGTGGGAGAGAGTGAGAGAGAGTTTGTATAGCAGATGGATTGCATTGAGAATGGGTGGAGTTTGTTTAGCAGATAGGAGTTTGCATTGACAATGGGTGGAGTTTGTATAGCAGATAGGAGTTTGTATAGCAGATAGATTGTATTGAAAATGGGTGGAGCTTGTATAGCAGATAGGAGTTTGTATAGCAGATAGATTGCATTGAGAATGGGTGGAGTTTGTATAGCAGATAGGAGTTTGTATAGCAGATAGATTGTATTGAAAATGGGTGGAGTTTGTATAGCAGATAGGAGTTTGTATAGCAGATAGATTACATTGAGAATGGGTGGAGTTTGTATAGCAGATAGGAGTTTGTATAGCAGATAGATTGTATTGAAAATGGGTGGAGTTTGTATAGCAGATAGATTGCATTGAGAATGGGTGGAGTTTGTATAGCAGATAGATTGCATTGAGAATGGGTGGAGTTTGTATAGCAGATAGGAGTTTGTATAGCAGATAGATTGCATTGAGAATGGGTGGAGTTTGTATAGCAGATAGATTGCATTGAGAATGGGTGGAGTTTGTATAGCAGACAGGAGTTTGTATAGCAGATAGGAGTTTGCATTGAGAATGGGTGGAGTTTGTATAGCAGATGGATTGCATTTAGAATGGGTGGAGTTTGTATAGCAGATAGGAGTTTGCATTGAGAATGGATGGAGTTTGTATAGCAGATAGGAGTTTGCATTGACAATGGGTGGAGTTTGTATAGCAGACAGGAGTTTGTATAGCAGATAGGAGTTTGCATTGAGAATGGGTGGAGTTTGTATAGCAGATAGGAGTTTGCATTTAGAATGGGTGGAGTTTGTATAGCAGATAGGAGTTTGCATTGAGAATGGATGGAGTTTGTATAGCAGATGGATTGCATTGAGAATGGGTTGTATAGATTTGCATGGAGACCCAGGCTGGTATTGCACACTAACCAGGCTTGAGGACTGTAATACTATTAGCAGCACTAAGCCTGCTTGCGTGGGCAGAGCCAGCCTCATAGAGCCAGCCTCATTACTGCATCAGCACTCATTCAGGGGCACAGGGCTCAGCTGCACTGCAGCCTACAGGATTTTCATTTGCATTGTTATCTATAGATCTGTTGATCAGACACATTTCTAGATATCTAACGATTTCTATCATCTGTGAAACTTACAAGACTATTGATTAATATCGTCCGTATTAGTGGGTGGATGGGGTAGGGTACAGGTGGTATTCAAGGGAGCATGGGGTAGGGTACAGGTGGTATTAGAGGGAGGATGGGGTAGGGTACAGGCGGTATTCGAGGGAGGATGGGGTAGGGTATAGGAGGTATTAGAGGGAGGATGGGGTAGGGTACAGGCGGTATTAGAGGGAGGATGGGGTAGGGTACAGGTGATTCAGAGGGAGGATGGGGTAGGGTACAGGACAGGTATGAGGGAGGATGGGGTAGGGTACAGGCGGTATTAGAGGGAGGATGGGGTAGGGTACAGGCGGTATTAGAGGGAGGATGGGGTAGGGTACAGGTGGTATTAGAGGGAGGATGGGGTAGGGTACAGGTGGCCTGAGGGAGGATGGGGTAGGGTACAGGCGGTATTAGGGAGGATGGTAGGGTACAGGCGTATTGAGGAGGATGGGGTAGGGGTACAGGCAGTGAGGGAGGAGGATGGGGTAGGGTACAGGCGGTATTCAAGGGAGGATGGGGTAGGGGTACAGGTGATGAGGAGGATAGGGTAGGGTACAGGTAGGATGGGGGAGGATGGGGTAAGGTACAAGGGAATTACAAGAGGATAGGAGTGAGGATACAGTGGTATTGAGGAGGATGGGGTAGGGTACAGGCGTATTGGAGGAGGATGGGGGTAGGGTACAGGTGGTTAGAGGAGGATGGGGTAGGGTACAGAGCGGTATCGAGGGAGGATGGGGTAGGGTATGAGAGGTGGTGATCGAGGGAGGATGGGTGGGGTACAGGGCGGTATTCGAGGGAAGGATGGGGTGAGGTACAGAGCGGTATTAGAGGGAGGATGGGGTAGGGTACAGGTGGTATTAGAGGGAGGATGGGGTAGGGTACAGGTGGTATTCGAGGGAGGATGGGGTAGGGTACAGGCGGTGATCGAGGGGAGGATGGGGTACAGATGGTATTCGAGGGAGGATGGGGTAGATGGTACAAGGCATTAGAGGGAGGATGGGGTAGGGGTACAGGTGGAATCAGAGGGAGGATGGGGTAGGGACAGGTGGTATTAGGGAGGATGGGGATAGGGTACAGGGTGGCATGAGGGAGGATGGGGTGGATGGGTACAGGTGGTATTCGAGGAGGATGGGGTAGGGTACAGGTGGTATGAGGGAGGATGGGGTAGGGTACAGTGGTATCGAGGGAGGATGGGGTAGGGTACAGGTGGTATCGAGGGAGGATGGGGTAGGGTACAGTGGTGTCAAGGGAGGGATGGGGTAGGGTACAGGTGGTGAGGGGAGGGATGGGGTGAGGGTGGCCGGTGATTAAAGGGAGGATGGGGTAGGGTACAGGTGTATTAAATCAGGGTTGGAAAGGGCACACTGCTTTAATCGAGTCAGGAACACTGTCTCTGTGTTTCTCGGTTTGAATGGGCCGGCGTCTGTGTGGGAGTGAGCCCCTGCTCACTCCTGGCAGTGCGGTGTGTTGCAGTGTGGGTTGATCCTCTGTGCAGTGTGTGTTGCAGTGTGTGTTGTACTCAGGTGCAAAGAGTGTGTTGCAGTGTGTGTTGTACTCAGTGCAGTGTGTTCTGCAGTGTGTGTTGCAGTGTATGGTGTCCTCTGTGTGTGAGAGCACACTTCTGCTCGGGACTCCACCCAGGCTGCAGTGCGAGAGCTGCCATCTTTCTGTGGAACAAAAAGGAGCCAGAACAACACAGGATTCAACAGGAGAAAACCTCCCTCTCTCCTCCTACATCTCTCCTCCCTCCTCTCCACTCCTCCATCCTCTCTCCTTCCCCTCCCTCCCTCTCCACCACCCTCCATCCCTCTCCCTCCACCACCTCCCTCCATCCCTACCACTCCTGCATCCCTCCCCTCCCTGTCCACCCTCCCTCCCTCTCCATCACCTCCCTCTTCCCCTGCCCTGCCCACCTATGTGAGAAGGGAGAGAATTAGTGCATCTCTGTCAAGCCCTGGGTCTGTACATCGTTAATGGCAGGATCAGAGGGGACTCTTTAGGGAGGTTCACGTTTTGCTCAGCTCTTGGGACAAGCGTAGTCGACTATGCCATCACTGACATGGACCCCTCCTCTCTTAATGCATTCACTGTCAGGCAACAAACCCCTCTATCAGACCACAATCAAATCACTGTGTTCCTGAAAAGGACAGGTCAGTCTAGCACCGCACAGACACAGCCCAGTAAGCTGTACAATCTGAATCAAACATACAGATGGGCTTCAAATAGTGCAGAGGAATTTAACAAGGCAATCAGTTCTACTAAAATAACTAACCTCATGAACACTTTCCTCAACACACAGTACCAACCAAATGTGTCAGGACTAAATCTGGCAGTTAAAGACATCAATAAGATATTTGAGAATGCAGCCACAATGGCAAATCTTAAAAAGAACAAAAAGAAAATACAGCAGAAACAAAAACACAAACAAAGCTGGTTTGATGATGAGTGTAAATCTATTCGAACAAACCTAAGAAAATTATCCAATCAAAAACACCATCAACCACAAAACCCAGATTTACGCCAGAGTTACTGTGAGACCCTGAAATACTACAAACACACCCTGACACAGAAAAACAAAAACACATCAACAAAACCCTTACTGACATAGAACAAGCTGTCGACAAAAACCAGTTCTGGGAAATGTGGAACAATTTAAACTCAACAAAAAAACAAGAACTGACAATACAAAATGGAACAACCTGGAAAAATTATTTTGAAAACCTTTATAAAGATATCCCTCAAAAAGATCTAACAGATAAACAAAATGAAACTAGAGAAAACTTAACTTACTAGAAAAATCAATTAAAGATAACCAAAATCCAATTGATGCTCCAATCACCCCACAAGAATTAACAAAGAAGCTCCAGGCACTTAAACCTGGAAAAGCCTGCGGCCCTGACAGCATCTGTACTGAGATGCTAAAACACAGCAGCCCTAAATTACAGGAGGCAATGCTTAAATTGTTCAACATAGTACTAAGTACTGGTTACTTCCCTGACATCTGGAACCAAGGGCTTATATCCCCAATTCACAAGAGTGGAGACAAATTCGACCCCAACAACTACCGGGGCATCTGTGTGAGCAGTAATCTGGGGAAGGTGTTCTGCAGTATCATTAACGCCGGATACTGGCCTTCCTTACCGAACACAATGTCCTGAGTAAGAGTCAGATTGGATTCCTACCAAACCATCGCACAACTGACCATATCTACACCCTGCACACCCTAATAGATAAACACGTACACCAAAAAGTAAAGGCAAAATTTTCGCCTGCTTCATTGACTTTAAAAAGCCTTTGATTCAATTTGGCATGAAGGTTTATATTATAGAATTCTTCAAAGTGGTGTAGGGGTAAAGTCTATGACATAATAAAATCAATGTACACAGAAAACAAATGTGCAGTAAAAATTGGCAACAAAAGGACAGATTTCTTCACTCAGGGCGGGGGTGAGGCAGGGCTGCAGTCTGAGTCCAACACTGTTCAATATTTACATCAATGAGTTAGCAACGATGTTGGAAAGGTCTGCAGCCCCTGGCCTCACATTACATGACACTGAAGTCAAGTTCCTGCTCTACGCAGATGACCTGGTCCTGCTGTCACCCACAGAGCAGGGGCTGCAGCAGAGCCTGGCACTGCTAGAGCAGTACTGTCAGACCTGGGCCCTGGCAGTAAACCTCAAAAGACCAATATAATGATTTTTCAAAAAGGCCAGATCTCAGGGAAACAGATATCACTTTACACTCGGCAACACCACCCTAGAGCACACCACCAGCTACACTTACCTGGGTCTGACCATCAGTGCGTCAGGCAGTTTTAACCTGGCAGTGAATGCACTAAAAGCAAAAGCACTCAGAGCTTTTATGCCATCAAAAGGAGATTCTATAAAATCAATATACCTGTCAAAATCTGGCTAAAATTAATTGACAGTGTTATCCAGCCCATTGCGCTGTATGGAAGTGAGGTATGGGGTCCACTCAGTCAACAAGACTACACTAAATGGGACAAACATCCAATCGAGACCCTGCATGCTGAACTATACAAGAATACACTGCAGGTGCAAAGAAATACACCAAACCACGCATGCAGGGCAGAATTAGGCCGATACCCAGCTCTTATTAATATAAAGAAAAGAGCACTGAAATTCTGGTTGCACCTTGAAAAAAGTGAACCTGACTCACTCCAGTACAAGGCCCTCCAGACCCAAGAGCTCAGCCCTGAAAAGAGTCCCCTATGCCAGCTGGCTTTGAAGCTCATCACACTGACCCCCTCCAATACTAACTCCAACCAGCTTCAGGTCAGCACTGCTTACCAGCCCCCAATCAGAGTAAATCAAATTATAAAACAAACCAAAAACTCCTACCTGGAACACTGGGACACAGAAATAAAATCCCAAAATAAACTTGATTGCTATCGGGCCCTAAAAAGAAACTACAGCCTAGCAGAGTATCTCTCTACTGTCAGAGATACAAAGCAGAGACAGATCCTGACCAAGTACAGGCTCAGTGACCACAGCCTGGCCATAGAGACAGGCAGACACAGGCAGACCTGGCTGCCCAAAGAAGATCGGCTCTGTGGTCACTGCGAGACAGGAGAGGTGGAAACTGAGATGCACTTTCTCCTACACTGTATAAAATACAGCCAAATCAGAGAATCATTCTTCATTAAAATACAAGAAAAATATCCTGTTTTCAGACAAATGACAGACTCAGAGAAACTTGCTGTCCTCTTAGGGAGGGACACACAGCTCCACTGGCTGCCAAATATGTAGCCACCTGCCACAACCTGAGGGGCACGCAGTGACACGGCACAATTTAATAGTTTCAATATTATTATTTCAATATTTATTTCAAGTTCTGTATTATTATTATTTATCTTCTATTTTATTTATTATTATTTTGTTACCATTGTTCCTTGTTTGTATATATATGCATCTGTTCATAATATGTATGTATTTGCTTTGGCAACACTATGGAAAATAAGTCATGCCAATAAAGCACTTTGAATTGAATTGAATTGAATTGAGAGAGAGAGAGAGAGAGAGAGAGAGAGAGAGAGAGAGAGAGAGAGAGAGAGAGAGAGAGAGAGAGAGAGAGAGAGAGAGAGAGGGAGAGAGAGAGAGAGAGAGAGAGAGAGAGAGGAGAGAGAGAGAGAGAGAGAGAGAGAGAGAGAGAGAGAGAGAGAGAGAGAGAGAGAGAGAGAGAGAGGAGAGAGAGAGAGAGAGAGAGAGAGAGAGAGAGAGAGAGAGAGAGAGAGAGAGAGAGAGAGGAGAGAGAGAGAGAGAGAGAGAGAGAGAGAGAGAGACAGAAGGAGAGAGAGAGAGAGAGAGAGAGAGGAGAGAGAGAGAGAGACAAGGAGAGAGAGGAGAGAGAGAGAGAGAGGAGAGGAGAGAGAGAGAGAGAGAGGAGAGAGAGAGAGAGAGAGAGAGAGAGAGAGAGAGAGAGAGAGAGAGAGAGAGAGAGAGAGAGGAGAGAGAGAGAGAGGAGAGAGAGAGAGAGAGAGAGAGAGAGAGAGAGAGAGAGAGAGAGAGAGAGAGACACAGAGAGAGAGAGAGAGAGAGAGAGAGAGAGAGACACAGAGAGAGAGAGAGAGAGACAGAGAGACAGAGAGAGAGAGAGAGAGAGAGAGAGAGACACACCTGCCAGAGAGAGAGAGAGAGAGAGAGAGAGAGAGAGAGACAGAGAGAGAGAGTCACAGAGAGAGAGGCAGATAGAGAGAGAGAGAGACAGAGAGAGAG